>QRAM01000493.1:0-61437 GCA_013436055.1 Halocynthia roretzi | reverse complement strand
CCCCCCAGCAAATTCTACGCACCCCCTAGTTTAAGAACCCCTGCACTAAGTAGTCTAATGTCGCAGTAAGAATTCGCTGAAGAAAATTGTCTGCAATAGGAATGTGTCTAGTTCCCATTCATGGACAAAATTTGGTGGTTTCTTTAGTTCCAGGGTTATGCCAAGCTTCAATTGCGCCCAGGCCAGAATCTGAATTTGGCGCCCCCACATACCACTCAATTTATAAACTGTTGTACAAACTCTTATGAAACAACTATGCAATATCTCTGTAGCACAATAATTTTGTATAGAGTCTTTATAGTATATTTTTTCCCGATATGTATGAATTGCAGAGCAACTAAACCTTTGATGCAATTTCGGCGAGAAATATGATGATAATGATGATCATGTGTATTTTAAAGGGTGCATTTCGCTACAGTAAATGTGGGAGGAGATATGAGAATACCTATACAAGTGAAGCCATATGAACTGGCTCATATTTTGCAAAACCGAAACCAGGGTAATTTTCAATGTCTATGAACTGAGTTTCTGTTCCTCCTTATACTCCTAATACCAATTGTAACACACATGCAGCAATTTTCTACTACACCCATTAGCCACAACACTAGTTAGTCATTAGCTGAGCAATCATCTCATCCACTGTCCAAAGACATTAAGTTACCAGCAGGACGCATCGCACTGTATAAAATTAGACCGTCGAATGCAATACAGAATAGTTAAACCAACATACAATCAATACGCCATATGCAGTGGTAATATCGTAATACATGACATTTTTTTGAATTGGTCTTTGTATTCATTTGTAATTCATTTTTAAACATACATATTTACTATTCAAATTATACCATAATTCACTCCATGTATTCTGCTGAATTTGTAATTGTGTTATATGTGGATTGTTACGTCATTATTGATTGGATGCCAATGTCAGCTGCACCTGCTGGAAAATCTCCAATACACAAATTCGTGAACTTTGGTTAGAATCGTTTGGTACAGGCCCTGTCATTCCTACATCCGCTACTGCTGCTAGCCAAGTAACGTTACTACAGATTCAAACGTTTAATAACATCGTGCGATGGTGGATGATATGAAGGTACGCGCTGTAGTAATTGATAGATTTGCTATGGCTTTGCTGTACAGGACTTGATCACTGGTACATCTCAGATAGTGTTAATATAGATGCAAAACGGCATTGATGGATTTAGATATGTGCTTGACAGGCTGAAACCTAGGGTCTTGAAATCTAGGATACCTCTGGCCAAAGTGTGTACTATTTATGACAGTGTCATAGACTTTTCTCACATATGACTCCATATCGCACTGCAGTCTTTAAGCACCCTTTCAGCAATGTTCCTAGCGTTCAATGTGCGACAATATGTGAACTTTGACTCTAACACTATCACTAAAGGTGATTTCCATCCAATACATTATATATTTAATTTTTTAGTGACGTCAAAAACGTAATGACGTTAAATGGGGCTATATTAAACGAGGTTCAACTGCACTGTAAAGTAAATTATAGGAAGGGGTAGGTACTCATTTTTCAGTTAGCAGTTTATGTGCAATTAGTAAGGAGTGGCAGACGTGTACGATATACCTATCTAAATTTGAGTCACTGATTGATATAAACTCGTATGTTATCACCATACTCAGTGTATATAGACTCTAAATGGCGATACAATTTATCATATTATGACAAAATTCTCACGGATGTCGCAAAGCGTCTATCCTTGCTTCCTTCTAATCCCCACGTCCACAAGTTACTAAAACCCATTCACCCTACTGGTTATACACAGTAAACTTTGTGCGTGATGCCTCTTTGGTTTCGAGTGTCAAGCCGAATCACCTCGCATACGCGCAGACCAAAGCAATACAGACCTATAGATCTCGACAGTCAGTTCAATGTCTCGAAATAATTGGCCGTTTCAACGTTTGAGAAAAAAGTGAAAAACGAAAAAAAATCTGATGCAACTATTTAAAGGTGACTTACAGCGCATTATCTGTCATCAAAGGTATGACTGTAGATCGGATACATGATAAAGATATGTTCATGAGAATTCTAGTGGTTAGGTCTTACGAAATAGCAAAGTAGATTGCCTTCAGGAAATAACACAGCATATATGCTGCTGCATTTGTAATGGTTAGTATTGTTTTATACTACAGTGAAAGGAAAGGATATGTTGAAGGCTGTCGAAAGGGAAGTGTCAAGGTTAAAACGGGTGATAGTTTAGAAAGATAGATAGTAGAAAACACTATTTACCAATGGCTTTATCAAATATTTGTGGACCTGTTTTGCATTAAGGTGAACGGCATACTACAACTCATTTCCAGGAACCTTGCAGTGCGCAAGCGCACAAAAGCAAAAACTACATAAAATTATGCGAGAGCAAACTTTCTCAAGGGTGATCGACATTTATTAGCAATACATATAATACAATGCAGGCTCTCATCACTTAACGAACATCTCATTTAACGACCGCTCAAACTTACAACCGTTATAACGACTGCCAAACAAACGACCGTTGCACAAAGTCACGTCCATTAGAAAGTGTTTTCTTTAGTTTAGACCAGTGGTTCTCAAACTTGAAAAAAATGCGTAGTGGTCCTCTGAAATTTTTTTCAATGATTCACGGTCCCATAAAATATATATTTATTTTTGTCTGCCAGTCAAAATACTTTAATGCTATGGTGGCTCGAGATTGCTCCAGTTCGAACACGTGTAAACTCATTTTTATTATTATACTATTATAGTAAAGTAGGAAGGTAACTTCAAAATGTATTTGTTTGTTCATTACATTTATTTAGTACATTTCATCGATTAAGCGTTTCCTTCGCGGCCCGCTAAAACGGCTCCGTTGAACCCTTGGAGACCGCAGACCCAAGTTTGAGAACCACTGGTTTAGACCTTCTCTAATCTTTTTATTCAGATAATTGGCAGTGGAGATGACGGTTGTTAGCGTGAGCATTCGTTAAGTGAGCCCGCGCTTCTCAAGTTAACGACCGACTGCCAATTATCTGATTCGAATAGATAGTATATAACTGGGAAGGTAGTTCATCTCAAGACCCAGATATTTTAGATTCAGAATAATGAGAATTACGCTGGACAAGACGATAAATCAACATACTATTAATAAATTCAATTTTTAATGCGATATATTCTCTGATAATTTGCAATATTTATCTTTATTGATATTATTTCACACCGGGCTCAGGCAAAATGTTGAATACTTCCACGAACCGCATATTAGGTGTCAAATTGCCCCGGTGTAGTAAACTGTAGAATATAGGATTACATCAGATACTATTACAGCTGCATATTATTGTTGTTATGATGAAGGGAAATTCCATATAGGCGTAGTACAGATAGCAGTATTCAGTTTGTATTGAAGTGTTCAGAAGTGTAAAGTGACCGCGGCATATATTCTATAATGAATTCATATCAAGCAGACAGACATTCGAAACTAAGCCCGATATTTCCTCGTATGGTGCTAGTACAAATAGCTATTGGTTTCAGTAGTAGACGAAAGTAGCTCTTATGCATTGTTGTGGTAGTTCAGCTGGAGAGCTGGTTGAGATTTTTACTGTGTGTTATCTAGTGTAATACCGAAAAAGAGCCAGCTGTATTTAGCTTCTTGTGCAATACTATTGGATTTTGAACGCTATTTCAGTGCTATTTTCTTGTGCATTTTGAGGACCATATTTGAGAAGTGTTGGAAAAAAGTGATGTCAATTTTTGTAAGGTTTTTAATCAGCAGACATAGAGGTTTCTATCGTGAAGTGAGTTAGGCATACTGTAGATATATCCAATAGACTCTATATATTACCAGATCAGTTTTAACGAAGGAAGTTTCAGATTCAAGATAATGCTATACCAATCTAATATATACTATATTCAAATGGTCCCACATTGGCAATCGATATTCATCTTCCATAAAAAATTATTCAATAAATGTACGAACCCAAAGTAGAATTGCAATAATTCATGTTTTGTGTAAATTCTCTCATTTGATGGGCTCAGTCTACAAATAAGTGTTTTGTTTAGTAAAGAAATTGAAACTGTCTATCATTTATCATGACGTGTGTTGAATGTTACACAGATTCAAAGTTCTGTAACGTTTTCATTTTTTGTTGTTGGCAGATTGGTACCTACTACTGTGTAAGCGTTGATGGATATGCAAGTTTACTAATAACTAGAATATTGAATTCATGAAGAGATGAACAGTTCTCGGATTATACTAATATTTTTATTGCCACTGTTTTGCTACTCGATATCGGCGATACAATCGCGTTCTGCCGTGCACAGGTATGCCATCAGGCCGGAGAATGTGCTACGAAAGTTGACCTTTGCCCAGATAAGAGCGAGAGAAAAAAGAAGATCGGCGACTGCGTGAGTGAACTAACATACCATATATACTTGAGTACAGGAGGTCAAATTAGAACGAAAATTGAACTAAGCAAGTCTTCTTTAACATGGTCATCCGTATAGTGTAAATTAATCACAGGAAGTAGATAGCAATATAGAATGTCGTGCATCTTATCAAATTCCTCGACTCGTGCATAGGGATATTATCTCCGGTCGCATCGGGACAAAACAAATCCAAATTAGTCGTTTCAGCCCAGTTTCGATTTTGGTAGAAACTTTTAGACCTCTTTCATGTCCAAGGCACTACATGGAGGGGGCACCACCACTAAAATAAACGTTGAGAACACCATAGATCAATTTGCATCAATGAAACCAAGGAAGGCATGGTTGCAATTTTCTTGCAGTGCCTCAATGTGTTAATTAAAAAAATAAAGAACTTGATTTCTTTACATTTGAGCTGATGTTATGCTAAGTTATCTAAAAAATCAGATGTTTGGACAGGGCTGCAATTTCAAACTCTGAACAATAAATCATATGACCATAAGTGTCAGCTGAAATATAAGTGAAATTAATTTTTACCCCAATGTGTGTCTTGAATTATTTTATCCATTGACCACTTAAAGTCTCTGTGGACAACGTTGCGCTTCATTGTTATGAACGCTATTTCCCTTAAATACACCAGTGACCACTAATAATGAAACGTCACAGTAACTAGTATTTCCTACTGATCAGTGTGAGTGACTGAAACCATTGAAATGAAACTCCTGGAACTCTGACCGAAAATCATTCGCAGTTTGTACTTCGCAATTTATTGTCATCGTTCTTGAACATGTCTCCTGATCAATAACGGAAACAGAAATTTGAACAAAATTGAGATGTTTCAAGTTGGAAGACTTTGGGTTGAAAGGTTTCGGGGGAAAAGTTTAATTGAATTCAAACAAGGTTCATCACACTTGATAAGCAATTGAAAGCCGGGCCTTTCCAAATTTATTTCTGTTAGTTTAATTATTAATTAGCATGTTACCACATAACATGTAATGTTATGCACCACTGACAATTACGGTTAGTATCGGGATCAGTTAAATGTATATCCGCAGTACATGTTTGACCTTCAATTATCTAAATGTTTTGTTATGTTCATATGGTATTACAGTGGAGAATCCTTTATCCGAAGTTTCTGAGACCGAAAGTGTAGCGGATTTCGGAATAATCATATTCATTATAACTGATCTTTTTCATATATTTCTTCTACCCTTGGCTGGTTTCCTTACACATAAAAAAATCAAATCTCACTTAAGAATATTGTTTTGTACTCACTGTAAAAAAAATATGGAATTTCGGATAAAAGATTTTCAACTTTATTACTTATTTTTATACTTACGATGTGTTAAATCGTGTGGTGTGGCTTTGCTGCCAATCTAATTATCGTATTTACTCCGTGATCAGGAAAGGGACTTGAACACAAGGCTAAGATATTTTATACAACGTTACTACAACGTTATTTGAATCTGTATTAACTATCTATATCGTATTATTAATTATCATTATTTTTATTATTCGTTTCGTCATCTCTTGTAGTCAAATTTTTCATTAAAGTTTTGATTGTCACACATCGGCTAAGCCGAGTCTAGAACCAACTAAATATACATCCGCCTGGGCACACCCAAGTTTTTTACCCAACACAAACAGTAAAAAAATTAACAAGTAACAAGGAACAATCTCGTTTACTTTATTTTACTTACGAAAAATTTTGCAATGGGAAATCGATTGGGACCCGATACTAATGATTGAACTAGTAGTCGATATCAGACGTGAGGATTATGAAGGCATTCAGATTATTGATGATATGTCTGTCTGTCTGTCTGTTATGTCTGAGTTTTCTCAATACCGCAAAATCAATCTAACAAAATTTTCCTAGCGATCTAAATTAAAAAAAATAATTTCAGCTAACACATAAAACTCCATATATTCACATATATTCAATGTCTGACCAAATTTACAATAAACTTGACGGTTGATTGATTCATATGTTAATTAATATAAAAAACATTGTTATAACGCGAATTCGGATATAACACGATGGGTCACTCGATTTCCTTTAATAGTTAAACGCAAAAATCCGATAAAATATAATATCATTTCATTGAGATCAATCGTCGCGTTATTGCAAATTTTCACTGTATCTCGGTATTTTCACAATAAGCATGGGTGTGCCTTAAGAATGCCATTACCAAGCTGTTCAATCAACTAACAGAACCAATACTATGAAGTATAAATATTCTTTACAGACGTGAAATACCATGTGCGACAAACACTGTATAGGAAATGAGCAAATCCTTCTCATGATAATCCTTCTCATCAATAACTGTCACTAACTAGATGTAATCATATGTCTCTTTTACTGCCTATGTCATACTGCGCAAAGGTTGTCATCAATCAGGCAGAAATTTTTAATTAATTTCCCTAACGTTTAAAACTAACCTAACCGATGTTATTTCCTTTGTTGAAACTTAACTAATAATTGAAGTATGTTATGCTTGACTACAAAATCCACAAACGAAATATAGAAAAAGCTCGTTACCTCGACGTCGGATGGTTCAAAATGTCTAATGCATATCAAGATTATTTCTTATCATCATTATGATCTTATCTTATCATCATTTCAGTGAATGTCAATGGAAAGAAAATATTCGTAAACTTGATTGCAAGTTTGCAAACCTCACTAAGATTGGTGGACTGGAAAAAGTCGCTGAAAAAAAAGTGAGAATTTTAGATCTGAGCCACTGCAAGATAAAGAATGCACAGATTCTGTTGAAGGTAAGAATATCCTTGTTCTCATTAATAAGCCAGCTCTTCTGTTACATCAAAGATAACATATAAAATATTGCTATCTCGAGAAATATTAGCGTGACGTGAGGGTCTGGAACGATACAAAGTATTTAGTAATGCGTAAAAGAAGACTGAAGGGCGTTTGGGTAAGGCCCGATGGGATGAGACTGCAGGGTAAAAAGGGCAGCGGATACAAAATACAATTTGACAAAAGTCCTGTCTCCAACCCGGGAGATCGCCCCGCACCATAATTATTTATGACTCTGCTTGCTGTTCTCACTGCATGTTATGGAGTAATGGGCAGACCTAGTCGGGAAAGAATTTCCGGGACGGTCCGTTACTGGAACTCCGTACAGAGATTTTGCCATACGAAATGTGTATTTGTGTGATAAGTATTTTCTTTAAAGAAAGGAGACAGACATTGTTACTTTATTTTCCAGGGTCTGAAACAAATGCCTTTCCTTTCACAAATCATTCTGGATTACAATAAATTAAGAATACTCCCGGTTGAATTGTTTCAAAACAATAGGAGATTACGCGTCATCAGTCTCCATGGTAACTTTCTCACATCAGTTCCGGAAAAAGTTTTCTGGGTAAGAAGATTTGAGATATTTTTTGTTTGTATAGATGATAGTAATAACTTCAGTAGAAGGTTAGAGTCACTGGTACTTTCCTTTATTCGATAGAACAGCTTACAAAGTTATGTTATTCCGGGTAGTATTAAGTTAGCACCGGTTAGTTTAGTTTACAAGGTTTCAATGGATAATCTGATGGAGTAGACAAAGTCCAGTTTTTCCTATCTTTCTGTGACAATTTCTTATAGCTACCCTTTTCTTGGTCCGTAAATCTTACAATTAGCATTCCTTCAGCGACATTTCCTTACTGGTCCGTAAATCGTACAATCGGCATTCTTACAGCGATATTTTCCTAATGGTCCGTAAATCTAACGATCGGCATTCTTACAGCGATATTTTCTTACTGGTCCGTAAATCTTACGGTTAGTATTCTTGCAGCCACATTTTCATACTGATGCATAAAATCCTACGACTGATGTTTTTACTGTGACATGCAACAGTTACCTTTGCTAAATTCAAACTTAAAGTATGACATGTAATTCAATTTATATCCCAATTTATGCCAAGCTTTAATGTATTGGCCAAACCATTGATGTAATTTATGTACACTCAAGAGTACACAAATAATAACCAAACAATCTTTACAATTGAAAGAGAATTCAAAGTGTTTTTCCCCCAGCAAGGTCACATAAATTTATGGTCCTCTCATATTTTTTTAATACATCAATATAGAAAATTTAAAATAAATATATTAATTATTCATTTCCTGTATCGATTAAAAGCACGCGACATAAGAGGCGTTTCATCACTGCCAACAGCGGCTCATCAAAATTGCATTCGACTTGAAATTAAAATATATCCCGAAATTAAGACTCCACAGCGCTGTCTACCAATATTAGAAATACTTGAGAAAATTTTAAACTACTGCTCGAGTTAAACAGTAAAACTAAATATTTTATTTCGATGAGAAATCCTGTTGAACTTATTCTGTTTGTATAATGCAAAAACAAACATATGAAACTATTCAAAAATAACCACTACTAAAGCATTAAAAGGATATAATAGATGGGATGTATTGACTGATACGGGATCGAAAGTACCCGTAATTTTTTTGACTGAGAAAAATATTATGTACCGAATTATTTTGGGAGTGTGAAAGCTGTGTTTCATTCTGTTTTCGACTGTTTTTCGACATTGTTTATACAATGACCTTTTATTACAAGTATAATTATTAATATGAAAACGTGACGCGATTAAGGGGAATTTCAAGAACAATAGACAATTAACATTACTTTTTCTTAAAATTCATGACTAGTGCTTATATAACCGGTTGAATAAAATGAACAAGGTTTAGGGTTAAGAAAGGTAAACTATATAAAAATAAAATAATAATAAAGAATTTGGGTGACCTTTTCAAGTCCAAGAATTTTAGTATGCTTCCCAATCTTACAATCAAGCCATGTGTTTTCATCAGTATTTACTGAAATAAGAGTGACGCTATTTATGAATGGTCTTGAAAATAGTTCATTGGACAATAGCAATTCAGCATCATTTTTTTTTTGAGTTTGACAAAGCTCAAAGTATTATATAATACTACCACATGCCTTTAGTTTGTTCAATAAGAGGGCCACGTACTCAAAAAGTTTGGGAAACACTGGTTTAGAGCAAAGGGTTAATATATTATTCCTGTAGGTATGCCAAATTTTTAAAAAGGTCAAAAACGAAATAATATATTAAACACGGTGTTTTTTGTTCCATAGTCGTGTATCTATATTAAACTGAAGTTGAATGTCACAATAAAACATCGCACAGAAACACAGAAATATATCTGGCTCGAAGTCCAGTACTATGTCAATGATATTTGCATTTAAGTGAACAAAATAAATTTAGCATTTAGTCAGCATTTTAGTAGAAGGCCATTCACGCAGAGAGAAATCATTTTTTAAATTAATTAATTATTAGGTTTTATTTTTATCTATTTTGGGTAGCTAACATGATATGATTTGGAATAAAATAGATATGACATTGTAGCGTTCAGTTCTATATAATGAATGAAAGTACATAATATCTATATAAAGTAAAATCTATCTTTTATGTTGCAGAGAAATACAATGCTGGACATGCTGCGTTTATCGCGAAACTCAATCACATTTATACCTCCAAAAACGTTTTCTCGCAGTAGAAGACTGAGAATTCTTGAACTTTGGGAGAATAAATTGCAGAAATTGCATCCGAAGTTATTTTGGTAAGATATGGTTTTAATGCAATGATCTACATCTACGCAGATATATCTATATTTAGTGAGATTGAGTTCATTGGAACACGGACGGAAAAAACTTACACAGAATTAATTCAAAATAATTATTTGCCTGAATCATCCCGATGGCTCCGGCGGATTTATTGTGTTGTGACTTGGAGGATGTAATTCTTTTGATTTTCTTTTCGTTTATAAGTCTATCTAATACAAGCCTGGCTCATTGGTTTTGTTGTGTCTTAGAGGGCTATAATAATGTTAGATTTCAATGAGTGGTAAATCAATAGTAGTGTACTACAACTTTAATATAGGCCTGCAAAGGCATTGTGTGAATCAATAACTAATTGTCACTTTCTCTTAGCCGGGTGTAATTTATCCGGGATACTCGATTACATCAATTCCTATCAAAATTAATGGTTACGTCAACCGGCATTTCATAATTAAGATTTCTTTGATAATCACCGATAGACTGAAGGCTTTAGCAATGACTTGCTTGCGACCGTTTTAAACATGTCATTTACGAATAAAATTCCCACGAAATTTTTAATCTTTTGATTGAAACATATCAACTCTGGCGCTGCATTGGTTAAAATCTAAATTCTCTAACAATGAGATTAAGATTCAAGATGGTTCGAGACAATAGCAGTATTCAAATGCATTACGCAAGTAACTCGTAGTATTAATTTAATCCACTTGATCACAGAAAGGTATTTCGTAATTCTTACTCCGGAAGAATACGTTTTCGCGTCTGTGTATAATTAATTATTGAGATTTTTGATAACATTTTTAGATTTTAATAATTTTTCATATTGAGATATACCTCTGTTTTCGTCATCAATTGGTTCCTGGAAGTAGGTCAAAGCCAAAGCACTAACCCCAAGAGCTACATTCACTAGTAATTAACACACACAAAAAAACAGTAAATGTATTTAGAGATTTTGTAAGATTTCGACTAGAATGAATTCACTAGCCCATATATATATATAGGATATTATGAAGTAACTACCATACTGTTCTTATATGTATATAGGCTAGTAAGAATCCATGGTAGAACATTATAGGGATACGAGAGTTCTGACAATGTTCATTACTGTAACAGTCAACATAAACATCGCTTTCTGTTCCCACACGCGAGAATACTTAGAACAATTATACTGTATATATTTTTTTCATGACAGTAAATGAGGTTTAATTCTGAAACATGTTGCAGACATAATTATGTAGTTGAAAATGATGACATAGCACAAACACTGTATCATACACTTACATATTTACATACGAAATCCCTCTCAATGGAATGTCGATAATATGATAATTGTCTTTACGTATTAAACATATTTGTTTACATTTTATATTTAATGAGTCACAGTGGCGATTATTTTCACGAGTTTCAAGTTTCCCGCCTACAAACTCGAGTTTTCCCGCGTTAATTAGGCTTGTTATTACATCATAATTGCGGATAATTTAAATAAAAACTTCGTTCAAAACAGTCAAAATTGAGACGTGAATCTGGTAAGTTATACTACCGAGGCTAAGTCAAAACAATTGCATTACAATTAATGACTAAAGAAAAATAAATACCCAGTTATGAAAAACATGCTATCGTGACATCAATGGAGTATTTGAACGCTATTAAACGTGCTAATTCGTTATGAAATTGGAAATAAACACAGGTAGTTTCCTTTCAAGAAATTCCAGGCATTAAAAGTAACATTAATTTTATTAATTTGAATTTTATTTGTAGGAACAATAAGATGTTGGAATACGTAAGTCTAAGCTGGAACTCAATCAAAAATTTGCCTCCTCTACTTTTTTCGCGGAACCAAAGATTGAGAACTGTGAAAGTTTTCAAGAATCAGCTGTGGTAAGTTTGGGAAGGAGATAGCTACGAAAATATATGGTGTTCTGCTCACTGTTGTCGGTATTGCTAAGGCGAAGCGTATATAATATTATTAGTAACGGGATAATTTCCGTTAGATGGAATGTGAATATAGTTTCTTGCCTTTTCTTGCCTCTTTAACGCACCTGGGCAGTCTGACTCAACTTGTTATCCTCATCTTGAATTTGGTAAAAGTTATCCTCCTCTTGAATTTGGTAGTTTATTATGGAAGGTCAATTAAGTGCCGAAACCCAGCTAGAGATAAACATTTTCTATTACCTAAGATAACCGGTGCTTAATGCTACATAGTCAGTGTAAGAAGGGGATCTAAACCGCGCTACGCGACATATTATATCTGTTGCTGTGTATAAGAAATGACATGATATGTACTTTGATTCATTCTCACGATCCAGAACTGAACGCTACATTGCAACCAAAATTTTCCACTTAGGCACTGCTGTAATTGAATCTGAATTCTGATTCGCGAAGTTACCCGACAAAAACACTTACTTGCTACTCTTGCTACTCTTGCCACTCTGTTAATCCGGCTATGTTTAATGCACAGGTGCGTATCAGCTCATCAATTTGAGACCAACTTTGAATTGAAGAAAGTTAATCTAGGCTACAACCAGTTAATTTCTCTTCCGCATGCCGTGTTTTGGAACAACGGGAGATTGGAGGATGTTCGATTATGGGCAAATCGAATGAGTTGTCTTCCGACCGGAGTTTTTGATTTTAATCGCAGGTAGGCTTCGGATAGCCCCCAAAATTACCAACTTTGATTTTTTTAAGGTGGTTATGAAGTACCAATGAACGACAATTTTCATTTTCTTGTATTTTGTAATCCCTTTTAAGAATGGATTTTACTTTCTCAAATTCTCAAATTCCATCATATATCAGGCACATATTCATCAGGTCATTTTCGAAATCAGAAAAAAGTAAAAGGTGGACTCTAAATGTCGTGCTTTTAAAGCAGAGTGGAGTGGCTGACAAACATTTGAACTCCAATTAAGTGAAATATCTCAAAATATTCCATTCATCCAATTAGTTGAGCTGTATTTAAAAAAAATCGCACGCTTATTATTATTAACCTACATTTTGTTGAATGAAAATGGAAAAAATTCGTTGTTTTCTCGTTATTCAAATATGCCCACCTACATGAATACCCTCGACCTTGCCTTAAATATTCACCATTTGGTTTTAGCGGGAAAATGTTTGCAGAACCCTGGCCTAAAGCAATGAGGAATTCCATCACAACTTTTAGAGCTAGCTGCAATTCAGATCAAAATTCAAATGGAAATAAAGTTCCTACCAATTGTGTTCATGTCAACAAATTCTTTTTTAGCCAAATGTGTCCATCGTACTTTAAACTGTACTTAAGTTAATTGCTACAAGACATAGGAAATATAAAGTACGTGCTAACACTACGTCAAATCATTGGCATGTTTTTGTTGTTGGCAGGCTTTCTTACGTAAACCTATTGATGCAGCGTCAAAAGCCGAATGCACAGTTGAAGAATTTGGCCAGAACCTACAGAGGTTTGTGTACATTATCAACATTATTATTCGTATTTTATACTTTAATCTTTTGGGGATTGCTAAATATAATTTCTAAACGGGAAGTTTTCTGGCTATACAGACCGAAACTCGTAACAGTTAATAGACGTTTATGAGTTAAGCCAAATTGGTAAAACACGCGATGTATATTAATTGAAAGAACGTTATATAGAATAATAATATTAACTAACTGTTACTTATATTTTTTCAAATTTATTGCAATGGACAAATGATAATAATTTATTATTATTTTCTATTTTTATTTAAATTTAGCATCTTAGACAGACATTATTAAGGCTCATTATAAGCTAGGGTAGGAGGTCTTTAATATGTGTATTATTGGACAAGTGGATTTCATCCGAATCCTTGATATTTCTTTGAATTTTTATAAGTCTACTTGGAAGTAGATATTTAAATAAATGAAAGTAGGAAAGCGTTCCCGAGTCAGCTGCATATTCAACTCTTAACAAAAAGAAATACAATATTTATTTGAAGTTGCTCGAATGGGCAACCATGCATGCTACTGAATTTTTATCACAACATAACATCCGGGTCGACGTCCGAAATATTTATTTGTATTACGGATATAGACTAAAGTTTATTTTCTTTTGCTTTAGGGCCGAATGGCATCGAGGTCCTCAATCATGAACTGGACTCAAGTAACACAGAATGGTGTGAAGATGAAAGAAAATACGCACTTTGCAAATGGGACTCCGATAAAAAGTACGTTCAATTTCAGTGTTTTCATTTTTTGAAGATATAAAATTCACTAAAGAAGCGGAAGGTTATGGTGTAGAAGGAAGATAAAGGGTTCTTGATGTGGGGTCCATGGATGGGTTTTAGTGGGTCCGTGAAAGTCACATAAAAAATTAAAATAAGAATATTCCACGATCTTCTTATCTTGTCTTCCTCAAGATAAAAACTTTCTAATTGGAATGGAAATTTTGGACACAATTACATTTTCCTATTGTTTAATTTAATAAAGTATTGTAAACGTATTGCATTGTATGTGTAACGTTCTGTTCTGTGTACTTATTTGCATTTTTATAGGCAGGGGGTCCATAGCTTTGCCAGATTCTCAAAGAGGCTTATAATGCTATTATACAACACGTCCATTGTGAGCAATTATATTTTCTATGTATTCCAATATAAGACCACTTCCTGTAGTAAAAGATAAAACTTACTATTTGAAGGCCCAAACGCAGTCCTTTTGTGTCATATACTATACAAATGCAACTCATTTGATGACGGTCATATTTCACATCAGCTTATTCATATTGAGATACAGTTTACAGCCCAGGGATTATGATTCATTCCCATATATTACAATGAAACAATATACCAACAGAGACATGTATGTGTGATATTTCAATCTTAATGCCACACAACAAGTAATTCCGGGACGTCACTCAAATATTATTCTGTTTTGTGTTTCTCAACCGGAGTATTATTATAATCTCATTACAAAAGATTATCCACAAGGTACTCACAAAAAGAATCGATTTCATATTATTTATATTATCAAAACTGAATCGCACCGTTGTTCTCAAGATCATTGCTATTTATTCTACACGGCCAAGGATAAGTATCGCTGTACACATGTAGGAATACTTTATATTCAAATACCTTGGCCACCAGGGGCGTTACTATGGTCCTAGTATGTGCATCATTCATAATAATACTTTAAATCTATAAAATTTACTATATATTTTAGATAACAATATATCGTGTATGAACCTTTACATAAATGAAGCTTGCAATATATATACACTAAGTCATGTAGAATGAAGGGATACTTTATTATCACTATAGTTTATATCCACTCCATCCATCCATCTACAAAATTACACTGCCACTGCCCTCGCTAATCAGAATGGGGTTTAAAACACGAACAAAATCTTTGAGTAAAAATGCTCATAAATCAGACGTTCACATACAATATCTTTCAGAATTATTTAGAAAGTCTTACTTAAAATACAGTCAAGTATCCCAGTATAACTTTCAGGCAAGCACTTTTACAATCAACCATTAAAATCACAATGATCAGTGAAATCAAATTTGAACTCGTTGTCTCAGCGTAACTTGAGACTCCCCAATTTCAATTTTGTTGCAATTCTGTCCAATCTACATTGTCAAGGCTTGATAAATAAGGGAATATAAACGTGTATGATCACCAACCATGGCGTAGTTGGTTTATGTGGTATTAAATTCACACTGTGACACACTACGGTCACCTTTACTAATACTTTGTTTTTTTTGTGATAAGATCTCACCATAATTGCCGGGTTTTACACTATTTTATCTCATTGCCAAAACATTTTTTAAATTCTACAAAATTTTTACCATGGCAGAGTATTAAACTGCCAGAGCAAATTGCTAACCAATCTACGACGAATCCCCATTCCATGCGACGTTCTGCATCTAAATTTGGCGGACAACGAGCTGGAGGATGCGACTGAAATTGGGAACATGCTCATCAACATGCCTGGAATTCTCTCTGCCAAATTGGCGGGTAACAAACTGGAGGCACTTCCATCGAACTTGTTTAGCGAATGCAATCGACTGGAAGTTGTAGATATCAGCCAGAATAAACTACAGTAAGTTGTATTATTGATAAAAGTAGTAGGGATAGTACAGGCTTTACAAAATCGGCCGAAATTAGCAGTATACTAATTTTATTCTTTTAAACAAACCTTTTTTTAACTACGGAAATCGTGGTCTAATGAGTAGCGGAAATGTAGCAAAACATGTGAAGAGCAGTCAGCCAATTCTGTAACAAAGACAGTTGGCTCGGATAGTAGAGACGTTCCGGACATATTTTGTGGGTATCCTGAACACGCATATACATAACGATATACACAGGAGACTGGGACACTGGGCTAACATCAAAATAACTTGTTTGTTCTTTTTACGTGAAGCGTGGACAGGAAATGTGCTTGACCTAAGGAAGGAGAATTAGGCAAAGAAATGTGACTGAAAACGTTTGGCAGCATCACGAGGAATTTAGTGAAATTCCAGTCTAGTTCGGGTATTAAAAAAAGCTATGGAATGCAGCAATACTTCCGATACCGTGTAACATAGTCAAATCCTGGTAAATTCGCGATAATTGAGACCGCGTAATGCGAGGGAACGCTCCTTGTAAAGGCTTATATGTAATCCTCACTTAACGACCAATTTCTATTTGAGTGACCTGGTCGTAAAGCGAATCAGTAAACGTAAAGCGAATCAGTAAACGAACTCCTTATTGAACGACCAGATTTCTTTCTAACGAACTAGTCATGAAATTTGTTTAGATGTTTAGTTCTAATGTCACGCAACGGGGGATAGAGTCCATCAGAGTACGAAAGTTACCAAGTATCAACTTCATTTTTATATGAATTATAAAGAATTATCTGGATAGCTTTACTAAATTATAGTATTATTCCAAGGAATCAGATAATTGAAGTGAGCGTTCGTTAAGTAAGTCCGTACAGTCACTCTTCACTTAACGACTCATATCACGACTGCCAAATTCGTGAAGGCCTAAAGGAAACAATATTTAACGGTCGTAATTGTAAGCGGACGTTAAGTTAGGAGTACCTGTGCTATACTTTTTGAACGTGACATAATTAAGCTGCGTTTCCCGTTATCGAGACGCAAACCCTTTTGATGAAATGTTTCATCTGAGTCGTTTTTCATAGCATCACAGTGCGGACACAGGAAAACATTCTTTAACGTCTGTTAAATTAATTTTACTGCATTGCAAGTTATTGACTAACAAAGGCAATAAAAGTATTCAGTAATATAAAAAAAAACTGCTGTAAAATATTCAATTTCTATTCTATCGGTTTCGCCAATGTATGGCAACAGCAATTTAGGTCCAAATAGATCTAGATATGCTCCAGATACACCCCAGAATAATGCATGATAAAAAAAAAGTCCGGGCTCGACGTTGGATTGGAGGGATCCGACTTAGTACCAGACTCAAAATAGGAATCTGATCAAAATCATGCCCGAATAACTGAAATTAGATGTGAACGATATATATTTTCTTCCAGGTCTCTTCCGACAGACGTCTTCAGGAAGACATTGAGACTTCAACAAGTCGTCTTACGTGACAACATAATGACAGAAATGCCTCACAAGATATTTCAACATAACAGAGGATTGAAGAAAATCGATTTGGCCAGAAATGGTATTGAAGAACTATCTTCTGTGTTATTTAATGAAAATCGTCAACTGAAAGAGCTTTATATAAATGATAATCTGATATCGGATCTCGCCGAAGACCTATTACAAAACAATCAACTCCTTGTAAGGCTGGACTTGAGCTACAACAGGATTTCGTACATTTCTCGTAAGTATCTTTGGTTAATTCGATCAGTTCCAGCAAAATCCCTATTAAAATACAATCATTCAACTTCGTTTAGCTCCAACTGAGTTAGGGCGAAATTCTGATTAACTCGAGTTTTCTTCGGCCAAGGGCGCCGTTTAGCTCATTGTCATTGGTAAAATTAATTTTGGTATCAACAAAGAGTCAATTTTTATTACTCTCGTGCCAAATCCGACCGCTTACTGCAATTAAAGGTTACCATCCATATACTGTTTGATATGGGGATGTCACGTTGAGGAATGTGAACCGTGGCAAACTATAAAAATGAATATGTATATATGACTATAATGACATTTATTAATATTTACTTACCTATTTTGAAACCAAATTCTCAAGTTAGAAAGTTTGAGGCGACTAAACAGGGATTTTTAATGAAAGATCCATATATTTCTGTGCTATTTTTAGTCTCACATAATTTATTAAACCAAGGATAAAATGTTAGCTCCTATTTCTTTTTAATTCGTATGTTCCATTACAGCTAAAACGTTCTCGAAAAATCTCAAACTCGAATTTCTGAACTTGAAGATGAACGAGTTAAGTGAACTCGAAAGTTACTTGTTCCGAAATTTACTCGGCCTGAGAGAAATCGACATGAGCAATAACAAGATCGAATCATTACCAGAAAACTTATTTCAAGAGAACGAAAATTTGGAAAAGGTAAGTTTCAATAATTATATTCATATGGATATTCAAGTTTCTATATGAGTCTGTACAGTGCCAGGTCCTGGCTATCCAGATTTCACTGTATGTACATCTCAATTCTAGATCATGGGAATAAATCATACCATTTCATATACACATGGTATAACTAATATAATATGACGCTTAGCGCTTAGATATCTCTCTTTCACACTAGTTATGCAACGATGAGCATCGCCTTATTGTCGTACATGCACTTGAACTGCAAGCGGGGTTCCATAACCAATTAGCGTCCAAAATGAAAAGTTCTTCAATTAATTAGTTTTACACAACAATATAATTATTATTCACACGGCTGAATTATTACAAATAACTTAATATAATGTAAAGTTGCTCCATAAATAGTCCTAGCATGCGCGATCTGCCCATCTTTGTTTTGGTATTTCGAGGGTTATTTGCGATTCATTTTTCTGCTGAATCATTACTATGCATGCAGAAAGTACGTAATTTCCTCAACAGATTTTTCTTTTCCCAGGTTCATTTGAACGGAAATCATTTATATACTATTCCTCTCAAGCTGTTTGACAGCAATCCAGCTTTGAATCTACTGTCGCTCGATGCGAATTATTTGGCAGATGTACCCGAAGACATGTTCCGAGTGAATAAAAATCTGGAAGCAGTCGGGTTACAACACAACTGTATATCAAATGTTCCACAGGTACGCAGCAATAATGATTAATCTTAGTCCTAAGACAACAGTCGTAATATTTCGGATATTTGATATGTTGTTGCGCGACATTTAAATTTATCATAATTAATGAGATACCGGAGTTGCCTGTACATGTACATAGGTCTAACGACACTTTTTATTGATGAGTCCTTAACCACTCAACCCGTTTAAATTCAACCAATCGTTTACCATCCCATGGTCGTATAATTGTAAATAGAGTATGCATTCCTTATACCCTGTTTTTAGAATTACCGCACAGCGCTTATTTACGGATAACTCCAGTAGTTGCTTTGTCCATATTTCTACAGCTTCAGATTCTTTTCTTCTTCCATATCATAGTGTAATATATTATTTGTATAATACTGCCCTGTATTTTACCATGTCAATTTCAATGGAAAAAGTTTAATTTACATTCTGTAACACGTAACACACATTTTCCGAAATAAATTTCACCTACCGCCAAGCAAAACAAACTATTCAAATCGATTTTACACCTGGTGTTTGTGAATTTAATAATCTGTTATTTATTCTGTTTTTTACTCATTCAACAGCAAGTGTTTATGAATAAACCTCGACTACGAGAAGTAAGCTTACGTGGAAATCCAACGCTACCGTGGCAATTACGAAGAGTATTCGAAGGCAAGCAAGAGATTCGGGATCTTCGCAAACAACTTAAACACTTCGAAGAAGAGCAGGACATGAGATACACGACATCCTACTTACGGACAACAGAATTTCCCATAACCGCCGAAGTAGAAGAGGTTCAAGAGAAAAAACGCGAATATATAGAGCGGGAACTCATAATAGATGGGGAGAGGGTGGTAGGGGGTCATATACCTGGAGAAATAGTCAGGGACTACCCATCAGCCTCGACAGAAAACGAAACTAGCAACGTACCTACACCCCTGGGTGCTGAACAAATAAATGCTATTCCGTCACTGACGAGGGCTGACGACGGTCACGATTGGAAGAGACGAAGGCGAAAACGCGACGTCATGTCAGCTCATGACATAGAAACTATTAGATCTTCACCAGATGTTGACGAGGAAAGCTTAGACGCTGTTTGTATGAACATATGGAAAAAACGAGGGTTTGTGGAGTGAAACAGGTGCTATAAAGTATAAGCGCTATATGGCGCAATGTAGTGATTGCCATAAGGCAGGTCACTTCGTCCGACGTCAGTCTATGCAAAAGTAACTAGGTACGTACAGGCAGTGCTGGACTAACCGCTGAGCAATATAGAAGCATGTTCTACCATCAATGGTACAGGCAATACATCAAGGCTTTTCGTTAAGCAATGGATGGACTGGGGAGGGAACTAATGTTAAATTCTTCTTTGTTTTGGGACGTGGAAATGGGGACTTGCTTTCATAACTAGTTTTCGGAAGGACATAGCGTTTTACTTGGTATGTATATGTACGAGGAAGCACGGGTAACAGTATTAAGCGGGCACAAGACTTAATGTCAGAGTACAAAACTACGTTAAAAATTGCTAAGTGGCAAAAATCAAACAAATGATTCTCACCGTCTGAAGACGAGCCATTCTACTATCTATCAAATGGAGCTTCAGCGCCCCAGACAGCATTTTATTCAAAATCTCGAGGTAGCGGTTGAATTTTGTGGCAATCTGTCATAGAACAACCCCATTGAAAAAGGTAGCAGTGGTTACCCAGGCCCCAGTGCAAAGGGGCCGCCATAACACTAAGCTTCATGGCTCCAAAAATATAGGTACGCCAATTACCACAGCATATCATTAGATATTTAATGCATACGACACCATACAAACTACAATTACCACTTCATTACAGTGTTACTCTATTAGTCCACGTTTACCTTCTTGTAATATTGAACTATTTTATCTTTCGCTTTATTCTTCAATAGTTTATTTTCATATTTAATCTTTCACGAACAATCATCTGACGTCATTCGTCAGGTTTTAGCGCAAATTCCTGATATGTCAAACGAAAATTGCCTTCCTATGTTACACCAGGTGTTTGCTATTTCAATAAAACGATATGTTACTGTGAAAGCGTTTTGATCAAGGGCTCAGTTACCAAGAAGTGAGAGTGCTGAAAAAAATATATGAAAGGGATATTCATGTTGTCTAGCGAAGGTTACAATCTTCCAAGTTGTCCAGAGAGATGGAGAGTAGCGACTCAGAGGAAGGGGTGCATTGTGCCTGGCACACTCCGGGGGTTCAAAGAGGGCGGGGAATTTTCAATCTACTGAAAAATATTGCGTCTCCTATAAAGGGTAAACTGTGTGTGTGTGTGTATAGATCTTCGTTCGCCGATAACTCCGAGGATTCTTGACTAGGCGCTATGAAAACTTACACACGGATCAGCCACACCCTGGAGTTCCAAAGAGGGTCGGAAATTTTCAATCTTTTAGAAAATTGTTACATATATAATTTTATTTTATTTTAAAGTTGTCCAGAGTGGAGGGTTGGAGGGCATCCAATAGGGAATACAATGTACAAACACCCTGCAGTTCAAAGTGGTCCAGAAATTTCCAGAAAGTTTAAGCTTGACATGCAGAAGAGAGCTGTGGTCTTGTTGAATGGAAGGCTGCACCAAGATGAATAAGATGCTCAGCAAATGATACACGATTAGCCTGCTATGTGGTGAATCAAATAATAGAAGTAATGTAACAAAAGTGAAAGGCGTTTAGAATTTTAGTAGTGTTGAAGACAGGAAAGAATGATTATTATGATCCACCAATTTCTCGTCGTAACCGGAAGAATCCACCACCACATTTATCAGTGTGAAGTTTTCCCATCTCAGCATCCTCACATCCACCTCATCCAACTTCATCAGATTTAGAAGAATCCTTATCAGAAGATGGAACCAGCCCACGAATTCTCAAGTCATACACCACCTGTATTAAGAAAAAATATGATATGAATCAAATAGACAAGCAATATGAAGGGACGACAACTAACCTGCTCGATTTTCTTCACGTCATATTTCAGTCCATCATATCTCTTCCTCAAAAAATCATTTTTCAAATTCAATAAACGGAATCCGGAATCAAGATTGCTGATGAATTTTGAAATTGACAAAGGTCTCTCATAATCTCCCGCAATTACACTGTTAACAGCTAAACGGGACTAAAGGAAGAAAAATATTCAAGAATCAATATATATATATATACTGAACATAAATACTACAAAATATATATGTAATAAAAAACATATAAAACCCCATAAATATATAATACACACAACACTGACACAAACTCTACAATAGATTAGTCTGACCAAGTTTGACTTATAGTAGAAATATAGAAACATATAACTTACCAATTCATTCGCAAGTGTTAGTAATCCGCAAAGATATTCAACGAGATCAATATGAAATCCTTCTTTTCTATCGACTTTCACTGTGGAAACAAAAATAAGTAGATAAGATAATTGTTATATTTAAATGTAGAAATGATTTTCAGCTGGAATGAAAAAGATATTAAGCAAATTAACAAGCTAAACTAACATATTCACATCACAATGTAGCCTACATATTTATATAGGAGAATATACTGATTTCAATGTGTCATGTGTAATTTACCTCCTAACATATCCATGACAACTTCCCTTGTAGCAAGCTCTCCAGATTCAAGGTAAACAACCAACGAAGCAAGAAAGCACAGTTTATTGCTTATACTCTGCAAAAAGATGAATATAAGGTAAATAATGAAAGAAACAAACAACCTACATAAATTACCAATAATTCCTAAGACTAACCACAGAAAATTTTAGAATATGAAAGAGACAAATTGATTAATATACTAAGTATCTTGAAAAATACATACAATGTATAAATAGCACTTCATACACTACATTTAAATATAAGGTCCATACAGTTCTTATACACAAAATAAATATATCTAAGAATAGGAAAGTATTGTTCACCTGCCAGTGTGATGAATATTTATGATATTCTCCATTTGGAATCTTTGAAGATAATTTCTTATAGTGAACTTTAACCTCTTCCAAATGAATCCGTGATTTCTCGCATATATCTGATGCTAATGGCATAAAAGGAAAATTATTTGAGTTAAAATGTAAGGTAATTTAATGGGTCACAATATAAAAATAAAGAGGGTAAAAGAATATTAAAGTAAAAATATTTCTGCATTTTGTAGATGCTTTTGTAGAATGAAATATGTAGAGATATAAATGAAGGACATACCTTCCTTGGCAATGTTTTGATGGTGAATAGCTTGAAGTATTGAAGCGATTCGTCTCGCAGTTTCTTCTAAGCCATGAACAACTTCAACAATGACCTAAGATATTGTTAAGATTTAACACTGAATCATGACATTAATAAGCGACATCCCCTGAAAAGAGAATACATAACTGAAAAGTAGAAGGGACACTTGCATAGTTCAATAATTTGGTGCCTTACCGCTGGTTTCTAAGTGGATAGCTAAAGTTATATCTAGGCTTCTGTACGTCTCGGTTTGGTCGGGACAGTCATGGTTCGAGGGTTTTAGTGGATTGTGCCCGAATGTCCTGGTTTTGATGTAAAGGCATATATTCCAAGAAGAACACATAGTGAACCCTCTAGCGATATTGTTTTGTATTGTAATGATGTCATAGTTATAACAAGATTTTATGCTTTTGACACACCAACTGTGAGGGCTTGTGGGTCGTGAAGGGGGAAAATGTTTGTGTCAAAAAAGAACATTTCAAGACTGAAATTGACATCTATTTTTCGCAAAACTGAAAACGAGGCTTCCAGGAGATGGTTGATGACAGTGTTAGAAAAATTATGACAAAGTTCGAGTTTAACCCACCAACTGTAACGGGTTTAAATTGGCTGGGACAGATATTGGGCACATTTGGCACAATAATTCAGTCAATATATTTTTTTTTTCTACAAATTTGAAAATTTCAATTTTTATTGTAGAATGTTGCTAGCTACTAAAAATTAATAAATATAATTACTTTAGTTTTATATTATCAATGCAACGGGAGTAATTAATTATTTACTATATCGGGCATAAATGGCATAGCATCCCGAAACGGAGTGCTAGCGAACTGTGTGATTGGTTCACGGTTCAGTACAACATTGTAATAAATACTGTATATGAGAAATCATAGAGTTATTGATTCATACTGTACGATTGAGTGTATATTAACCATCGTATTACATTTGTTTTACGTAACCTATCTGACTATTCAGCGAGAGTGTATTTGTAAGCGTCTTACACCAGAAACAATAAACTAAAAACCTAATACGCCTACGGCCTAATATCAAACATTACCCAATTCAAAATATACAACTATCAATAAAAATTTTGCGGTCATGTCATCATATGATACCTACGTGATTAGAGAAAGCTGGACATGATTCTACAAGTTTGTCAAACAGGAAACACAACTTACTTCTCTGATACGTTGTTCCTCTGCAAGTGAACTTTCAAGTTTCAAAAAGAAATCCGCTTCGCTTTCTTGCATTTTATATAATTTAGAAACAAAACTTCAGGGATATCAATAGATTTACCGAGAACTTTCTCAGCTGATCAGTGAAATTTACTTTCTTGATTTAAAGCTGCCGCGATATCAAATTTATGAAAAAACTACATGGCCAGTGAAGCATCATATCACATGATTACTCTTTTCTTTCATCTACCGGTAATAATACCCGGTTTATGTTCCTACCGAAATTCAGGGCGTATGTCAAATGATCGAGTCAGAGGGGCAGTCTTATATATGTGAAAACCAAAAAAGTAAAAAAAATGATGTCAAATTTATTACGGACACGCCTTCAGGATTGTTTTGAGTGCACTGGGGTTTTCTGCATAATACACTAAAAGTGGCTTGAGCTTGTATAGAGTCTGTTCGGTCACATGACTATGACGTAGGTAAAAATTGTATGCCGCCATTATGGAGGAGTAAAAACTGCCACGCGACTCTTCGAGTCTTCGGGCAATGCCTTCGTTTTGTGTGATCGTTGGCTGTTCCAACGATAAAAAGAGGCATCCAGACCTTTGTTTTTGTAGAGTGTCGAAAATTATTACTAGTCAAGGTGAACAGACGGAAATTGTGTCGAATGAGCGGCGAACGAGATGGTGAGCAGCTATAAGTCGTGATGACTTGACAGAAAGTATCCTTGAGAACGACCGTGTTTGCTGTATTCTTGTTCACTCGGGAATAGCAGATTTCCTTCGGGATAAATTTAACCCAGCTTACATTTGGGACATAACAAGCTTAAGAACTCTGACCATGCTTCTGACAAACCAGAAAAACAACAGGAACGGGCCAAGAGGATAACAAAAAGACGTAAACGCGAGAGGGAACGTGGGGAACAAGAAGCTGGTAAAGTAAAAATGCTGAAGGAAGATGAATCAGAAGAATACGGAAAACGAATCAGGGATATGTATTTCGAGGTTGAGGAAAATTTGCCCTAGGCCCTGGAGGAGAATGAGAACAATATTGGCACTCAAACTGACTCGAGCGATTTCACACAATTACGCTGCACTCAAACAAAAGAATGTGATTACATGTTTCGAAAACTGAAACATTGGATGCCATTTGCAAAATGCAAAATTTGCAACGCCAATTGCCAAAGTCATTTTGCCCGAACCCTAGTTAATTTACACTTAGCCACGAAGCATAGAAAACGATTTCAAAATGTACATTTGTCTTTAGGCCTGAAAAAGGAATAAGCGTGGGAAGATAGTGACTTCATAACCTTGTAGGGCAACAGCTTTAAATTAATGTCGGGCAAGATGACTTTCAGGTGACATGACTGCAGTTACTTCACTGTTGGAATAAGGATTATTGTGGAAATTTTGAAGCCCCTATTCTGTCACTGCCTCGATGTCTCTTGTGGTTGAAATGAATGAATCAAACTTAAACAGACCGGTTTAATTCTGTATTTATGCAATCTTCTAGCTAGGAATCAGACATTTTCGAACTACATGCAATATAACAAGCATTTCTGGTTATTTCTTACTTTTTGACCTCGTAAATTGTGGTAACTTTCGACAATGAAGGCAATACAATATTTTTGGTACTGTTATTTTGTCCATACCCAAACAGCATGAGTGAAATGTAGATATTCTGCATGTGGGGTTGGCACATGTTATTGTCGCTACACTTGTGTTTTCTCTACAGTAACAGTTAGCAGTTTTTAGAATTTCTTCTGGGGTAAGCTGGGCTTTTAAATACATCTTTCTAGTATACCATGTTGTATGGGTTGTATTTGTACCGCAATGTAGTACCACAGGATATTTTGGATACTCAGAGCAGCACCCACAAAGCAGCAGAGCATGTTCCCACCACACATTTATTCAGTTATTACAAGCATCCGGATCAATAAGCAAAATGCCAGAAGAAACGTACATTTATTAATAGACATTGTCACTGTTGGAAGAAAACAGAAAATATATCTTAACTAGCACTTAAAACGCAAGAGTAAAAATTCTACTTCCCGGATATTCAATCAATGATTAATGAAGTGTCATCCCAGTATGACGCGTTCGTTGACGAGTTCCACAGAGTTGCATGAAACAGTTGAATTTCATTGAATTTGATACTACGTGTAGTTTACAACTTGTTTCAATTTCCCATTTCGGTAAGTAGGGTTTGAGACTCATTTAGTAGTAATAGTAGATGCTCAGGAAGGCGAATACATTCAAAAAGGTGTGCTGAGGGGGAAAGGTTATGAGAAACTGCGGTGTATGGTCATGGCTGCCAGATCGTTCTCATTTCTAGGATTTGTGCTTATTTTCAAGAACAGTGTCTGAGAAACTATTACTGTGATTATTTCTAAGAAACGTACATTTTTTTGATTTGCGTGCTTTTTTTTGTCTTAGTTTTGACTTAGAAAGAATGTAATCAAATATGTTGGTTACGACTATCGGTATGCCCTTCCCGTTTCCCAAATTTTATGAGGTACAAGCTGATTTCCAAGGATAAAGGACTGCTATTGATTTCTGATGATTTCTGATGAAAAATATTATAAGTGATTTGATATTCCTCGTTTAAATTATTGTTTGTAAGATGTGAGTTTTCCGTGCTTATTTTTCGGTCCAGGCAAATGGTAGCCATGTGTATAGTCTAAATTCTTTTTTTCAGTTTTCTCACTTATGCATATCTGCATAACACATAACTAACTTTAAAATAATCCAAGGACCTAGCACGAAATTCTGCGTCCTCGAGAAGAAATAGTAAAAAGCTGAAAAGGTATGCGAGCACGAGCGAGCGAGTTCATACCCAGAATAAATTTGGATTTTTCATCACGAGAATTTGAACCATGAATTCAAGTTCAGCATTTATCGGAATTATCGTCACAATATTCATATTGAATGCTACGCCACCTGTATCAGGTTAGATTGGTATATTCGTTCTTATGTTTTATATGCTGCTAGTTATCGAGGAACCCGGGTATCATAATTTCCCGGGTACAGTACTGATCCAATTATCTGGCTTCCTTCCGGAAAAACTCTGAAACCGGGAGTTTTCCGGGCGCTATTTTCATAGTTCGTGCACGCGATTGTTGTCCTCACCAAACCGGTTCTTCCCTTTCAAGTCGCATCGCCGCGTTGCTGCGTTGCGCATTAACTCGCTGCATTGTTTACGTGTCGAGTCGCCACAGACATTTGTGTACAGTGTAACCACGCATTACTAGTGACCCTTTGTACGAGACACTTGCTTTACGAGCCGCCAATCGTGAGTATTTTTGCATCGTACATCGAGTAAATATTCGCAGTACGAGCAACCGTCATCACGTCATACACAGTAACTGAGGTAAAGGGAGGAAATAGATAGCGTTGTTAGCTAACGTCATCGAGGAATAGCACGTGCTCAATCTATCGCGCTCCTTCCACTAAGCGCAGCCTGCACTCGCGCAATCCACGTGTTCATCCTGAAGCGGTAACATCCCGTGCGTTTTGTGCTAGTTAATTTTTTGTCACGTTATCTTTTAAATAGTCAAAAGGACGACGTTAGTTTTCCTTTTCTCAATCCAATTTCAAATATTCAGTTGTCCGTTATTTTATCTTAGGACTTGAGATTATGTCGTGTAAAAAATTTAGAATTTTCTTTTGTGATGCGCTGTGTTTGGTGTCCCATAATGCTTAAAATCACGCGTTGTGTTTGGTGTCCCATAATGCTTAAAGTCACGCGTTCTTCGTGAAGCATCCCCCTTTTAGATGCCTTGGTACCAGAAAAATGGAAAATCTAGAAATCCAGAATGCCTCAGGTCCCAAGGATCCCGGATAATTGATCCGGTACTGTATAATACGCAGTGTTTTGCTATTAAAATTACTCAACCGTCAGGTGCGTATTCTACATGGAAATAAAATAATTCAGAAATTCTAGATACTTTTAGACGGCAAAGCGCAAGTTACTTAACGCTAGTGATATAACTTAATATAGCCGCGAGACGAGAGAAAAGTGACCAGCAGCGAACATCAGTGAAGCTAGCCTTCAAATGAAGCGTTAATTACCTATAGGGATCTTAACTGTAGTGCGTATTTTACTGGTAATATCAACATTTACCATGGCTATACAACGCGTGACTTCAAGCATTTGACTTAAAATGACTTCGCTCTGATTCATAGTCGGGGTGTGTATTATGCATGGGCATAAAGTTTTTGTTCCAATTATCTTGACGTCATAGTATAGCGACACCTTTATTGATGCCTTGTGATTCTAATTTGACGGTTAAAGCCAATAACCTAGTAGTAATACTAACATGGAACATGATTAGAATGATTAGAATAGAAAACATGAAAATACAATTGTATTTGACGATGATGCGCAACGCTATTTCCTGTTTACTGTACTAGATATAGTAAAGACATTGAACGGGTAGAGTGAAGAGATTAGTGCCAGGGCAAGGAAATGTAATATATGAGTCTCAGAGAATGTGGAGAATCTTATCGCTCTATATACTATATTTAATCTTTTTCCTATGTTAACAGGTGAGGAATGTAACAATGACGAGTTTGCATGCTCTGATGGAACTTGCATCCCTAAGTTGAGCTTCTGTGATTCGTACATAAACTGCGAGTAAGTTTACAACGAGTGAGGAATAAAAAACTTAATATGCAGTGGTGCCCTGTACTTCATACTTCCCTAACTTCGTAGGTTTCAGACTTCGAATGCTAAATTCATGAAATATTCCATCTGAGTTCGACCAATACTTCTACATTCGAACTGCGCACGTAATAAAAAAATGCACTTCGAAAATTCCACGCGTGTAGTGAAAAATTGCACTGTCAGGGTTAAGTACGTTTGTAATAGGCCACTTGTTATAATCGTGGTGAGCGTCCGAATATGACGCGGGAATAATTCAAATTAATCAATATCAAATATCAAAACCCATAATGCAACAACTTCAATGTAAATATTACCCTAAAAAAATCCTTTATTCGTAGCAAATCGATCTATTCTAATCTCTTTATCTAGTGATGAAAAGAGTTTGATTCTTAGTTCTGAACAATAGTCGTTCTCATGAATCCGACGAAAATATCAGATATCTAGGATATATATATATATCGATATATAGGATATTTTTGTTCTTGTGAACTATTTTTTATTGTTATACGTGGTAGCATGTTCATTATTCATTATTATGAAAACAATAAATCATCCCAAATGACGTTATCTTATTTTGGTTTTAATCTCTCTATAAATAATGAATTTCGATAAAGATAAAGAAATTGGGCTATGAATAAAACGTGATACTGATAGCGTTATCCAAGACCTAAACTCGTATCAATTATACATTAATTGCTGAGATTCTTAATATCGCCACGAGACGAAACAGACAGCAACCAGCAATCACATTAATCTTTGAATAAGGCAATAATTAACCTTAGCCAGCTCAACCCTAGTGCGTATTTTACTATTAATATCAAGGGGGCGTGCGATCGATATGATTCTTCATAAACATTTTGTTATATTTCATTTTCATGTTCATTAACATGGTATATTTCTTCATAGTGACGGCAGCGATGAATACCCATACTATCCATCACTATATACGGCTGAGGATGGGATTCCCTGCACTCGAGATTATCCAGAAAGATACAAGTACAATTTTTGTCTTTTACCTCTCAACCAGAGTCACAAGGCAACGTCGCTTTGCAGAAATAGTAAGTTATCTATTTTACTCAGTTTGCAACATGACAATTTCTCTACGCAATCTGATTTGGCCGGTAATCTATATAAATCTGTATTACAGTAATTATTTTGCAATGACCGAATGTCATTAAATATTACGCAATAGTATAATGTAGAACATGATAAATTCAACACAATGCCACTCGTGGGATTTTGAGCTCCAGTAGGAAAATGTCGCTGTAAGAATTTGTTTGTAAGAAACTGTCTGGTTTCCGTTTAAAATTAATTTAGTAGACCAAAATTGAGGTTTTGCCATTGCTGATCACAGCTAGCAATGTGAATATTAAATTTACAAAACAATTTCAGTCCGCATTTTTTAAAGGTTTTATTAAATGTAAATTATTCTTTAATCTTTCACATACCCAATAATCAATCTAAGATGTAAATTTTAATATATGACAATATGAATTGACTCCCCTGGGAAAGTCCCAATGGCTCCCCGCCTCCTCTCTCTCTCTCTGATGCGCAAGATTTTCGTATGTATTCTTTTTTCACTTCCTCACAGCCTCAAGCTGTCAAGAAAACGAGTTTGAATGTTCCAGAATAAAGAGATGTCTCCCGCGACTATTTTTCTGCAGTTCATCCCCAGACTGCGAGTAAGCAATTTTATAAAATCATATATTTGAGTAACAGGAACTCATAAGCCAGTTTGTTGTGGCATCATCACGAACCTAAATGGTGAATTACACGTATTTTTGCGTGTATATATTCCTATTCTCAATGTTTATATCAAATTTAACACATAAACTAAAGAGTGATACGATGTCAAAAACCACAGTACTGAACTCATCAGGTTACAGGCTTATTATTATCCATCTAAATTTTAATGGTTGAGACCTCATGCCAAACTCATCAGGGAGCCGACAATTTTATTGAAATGTTTGCATGTTCTAATAATCGATTAAAATATAATACTGCAATTATTTTGCAATCGCCAAATGTCATCAAATATTACATAATATCATTATGTAAGAAATAACAATTTCAACACAATGTAACACATCATTACGACAAATTAGATTCAGTGGGCGCCAGATAATGTGGTAAGTCCCTTTTTACTGAAATAACCAGTGCTTATTGCCGTATAGTCGGTGTTTGAAAGGATCTAAAGCGCTACGCGACAGTATGAAGAGGGATCTAAACTACGCAACGTAATACATATTATATCCGTTATGACATGTGTATAGAAAATGACATGATATGTACTTTGATCAATTCATATGATATAGAATTGGACGCTAGAATACAAAGTTACGCTACTAGTCTGATACCAATCGTGATTATATCGAAGCAATACTTTCTCTTATCATTCAGGCTTGACGACATGACAGACGAGATACCATACAATGAATCGTTGCACACTGCCGAAGATGGAATTCCGTGTTATGACAGATATCTAAACAAAATCTGTTTGTTACCCAAAGATCAGGCTTACAAGTCCAAGTATATATGTCGAAGCGGTAGGTGGAATTCATTATTACTATACACAATCGCTTATGTAGTCCCATGAAGAGAAACAGAGGGAGAGGGAGAGATAGACCTCAGCAGAGGAACCCCAGCGCTTTCCCGGTTAGCCTTTAACATGTAAACATCAAGTCGAAACTAAAATAATTATCCAGTCATTTTTACCCAAAAGCTGGGAAACGTTAGAGCAGTGTCAGGGCTCCATTTTTTTATAACAGATATCTAACTTATAAGAATATGTTTTTACAATTGACCAGTCCAGTGTTGACATATGTATAATGTGTAATACTGTTAAATAAAATTTAGCAATTTAATTATTAATAATCCCTCAATTACTTATTTTCATGGTGACTTAAACTTGTGATCCACATATTTCCTGAAAAAAACACCACCGCTACGATCTACGCTGGGATTTCCTGGGATCTCCAAATTTGAAAGATGGAGAAAGTACCTATTTTTAGCTGTTTCCATAACACACACACACACACACACATACACATAGCGAACACACAAACACACTTCCACTTTGGGCCCATATCAGGAAAGATCCATTGAGAAATTACAACGTCCTTTCAATACAAACGAACAAACAAACTTTGGCGCTTGCTATATAGATACGTTCTGTTTATATGTTATTGAATGGGTTTTTCTTTTAGAAATACGTTTCATAAATGTCACATTCAAACGTTGGCAAGAATTTGAAAAAAAGTTCAAAAAAATACTAATTGCTGCCCCATAAATATTACAAATATATTTGTCTAGGAGGAGTTTGCTTAGAGGACGAGTATTCTTGCCCAAATGGGAAGAAATGTATCACGAGATTTCGATTTTGTAACTCCGTACCAGACTGCAGGTATGCACAATTCTAACTGTATCATTACGTTGTAAACAAATGAGTGACTAGACACCATTTCATTATTTAGCGACGGAAGCGATGAATTATTGTACAATCCATTAATACACACAGAAGAAGACGGTATCCCGTGCACAACTTCTCTTTCAGGAATCAACTACAACATCTGTTTATTACCAAAGAACCAAATTAATAAAGCGGCAATCTTATGCAGAAATCGTAAGTAAACTCATATGCATTATACTACTGGTACTCTCACCTAGCGGCCATCTCAATCACCGTCACGACCATCTCAATCACCGTCACGACTGCAACACCATTACTTCACACTCAGGACTGTTATTGTCACAGGGATGATAAATTGACAGCACAATAGTTTTTCACTGTTGAGTTTGGATGTATCGATTAATGAGGTTATTATTTAAGCCTAATTTTAATGTTCAAGTGAATCTGACATAGTCCGAAAAGCTTCGTATAGCTTGGGACGTCAGTACATCTAATTTCGCCATTACTTTCACCACTCTCTGCAAAACGTTGTTGAATTCACGGAGATTATTCAATGATTTCATTTATTTTAAATATCAGCCTCAGATTGCCTAGATCATGAATTTTCTTGCGCAAATCGAAAGACGTGCGTGCCAATGTCAAATTTCTGCAATGTACGAGACGGATGTGGGTGAGTGATATAATAATTAAAAACATGAAATCATAGGCCAGTTATCTTAAGTAGTATACAACCACAGGTATTTGTAGGAAAGAGCCCCCCCCCTCGTTTCCAATAATGTTATAATGTTATATTTTCAATGTCGTGTAGGGATTGGAGTGAAGAAATCACATATACGCTACGGAAGCAGCATTTACTTGGCGGAATCCCGTGTCACAATCCAATCAATGATTTGACATGTTTACTGCCATCAAGATTTGTTTGTGATGGAGCAGTACATTGCTTTGACCGTATGTTACACAATTTTTCATGTTAATGCAAACACATACATTTTATTGAATTGTATAAACAAGGATTCCCAAATTCACTTTTAGATTCTGACGAATGTAACTGTGAAACAAGTGAGTTATATTGCAATGGTACATCAGAATGTCCTCTTGGAATTGATGAATGTTTCTGTGTTGGAAATAATACGAGAGACAACTCGAGTAAGAACAAGTATACTCGTTTTCAACTAATAACTTAAACTCACGTAACAGTTACTCCCCGAAAGAAGCGCGCGTTAACCCGCGATAAGTTTTCCCTTTTCCAACGCATTCTTTAATAGAGTAGTGATGCAAATTCCCAATTTTTTTTTACTTATTTGGAATCCTAAGATGTTTGAATCTCAGCACTAGTTTAGACGATATTCTCTTTTTAGTTCATATTGACGAGAAATGTTTTCGATGTTTGGATGGTTCTAAAATAATTTCTCTTGCACAACTTTGTGATGGAATATTTCAATGTGAAGATTTATCTGATGAATGTCTCTGTACGACGTCTCAGAAAGAATCAAGTAAACAAACTGAAATACAAATGATCTGTGAAGCAACAATCTGCTCAGGTTTGTAACACGACGCTGAGACAGCGGTCTCTGATCGCACGCTGTAACGCAGTTATGTTCGGCAGCGTTTCCACGTGTATCGCAGTTTTGTAACATTTTGTTCTACTGCTATTACCCGTGTATATCAATCATGTCATTGTCGAATGTCGTGCTTTTAAGGCAGAGTAGAGTGTTAATGATTTTGTTACCGAATTAGATGGCAGAGCACGTGTTTTTCTTGCTATTTAAATATGCCTACCTGTATAAATATTACCCACTATGCCATTTGGCCCGCATAGCCTAAAATATTTACTATATATATACTATTGGACCCTTTACAAAAGATATTTGCTAACCCATGTTCATGTTCATTCTCAGGTGAAGATTGCAAGTGTCCCGTTCTGTGTAATTCATCCCAACCCAACTCAAACGGGTCACAATTGGAATGTTTGTCTACCCGACACATCTGCAACGGAAGGTAAGCGTTCGAATGTACTTTGCATAATAGCTATGAAGTTGTTATCTCAAACATAACCACATTAATTAAACTATCCAAATTATCACTGATAATATATATCAATTTCAACTGTAGATCCGAATGTTCAGATAAAACGGATGAAAAATTTTGTATAAAGTTGTCTGTGACCACATGTACAGGTAAATATATATATATATATATCGGAAAGTTCTTGTCAATATTAGTATTAGGCAAAATAGAATGACGTCGTGCCAACTAACATTATGATAAACCACTTCCTCTCTTTACGAGTGAGTTCCATTCTTGGAACTTGACTGTTAAACGAATTTTCATTAATCGAAGAGCATTTTTTCTGGTTACTGGGAGGTAGGTAGTGGGTAAAAATATTATTACAGGGTAGTTTGATGATAAATAAACGAATTGTCGCTTTTTTTACAATAAGGTGTTACACGGTAATACATTCCTGATTATTTGATTATTTATTCGTAATTTTATGCAAAATAGTTCACACAGTTCATTCTTGGTCATATACAGCATGGAAACCTTTCTCTTGGCCTAAGTTAATGCTTGAGCTGCATTATTTGATACTTACGAACTCAATGAGATTAAGGAGCAAAAAAACTCGTAATTTCGCCTAACGGAACGAGAGCATGAGTCCCAAATTTTGCCTACTAATATTTTTTTACTCAGATGACGTGAACACTGATGATGATTCAGCAATTTATTGTGACTTAGCATGCCGATGGCCACGTAAGTAAAATATTATATTTGATTAATAACTAGCAGAGAAACCCGTTGGTGTCTGGGTAAGCCTACAAGGTACTCAAAGTATTTCAAGGTTTGGGGCCCCAGTCAAAAATAGAATAGTGGTGTAATTTGTAAGCAGCCGTTAGGGAACGTTCCGGTGGCGCCTTATTTTTGTGAAACGAGAAATGGGATCAGCAGAAGCGAGTACGTTGAGAACCTTACCAGAGCCATCTCCGTGTCCTTGAACAAGACACAACCACCAGCTCACAGTCGGCACAGCTGGTAAATAGGGTACCAGGCAACGCCGGGGCCACTGCAGCGGTGATGGGTGCCTCCACCGAGGTTATAGTAACCTCTTGGTTCCATAATCATTCCGTGAGGGACCATAGGTAACGCCATTACACAAGATCCCGAATTACATCTGGGGAGCTAAGAAAAACACAGCCGCCAACCTACGCCCTAAGTTACCACAACAAATCAGTCCAACCGTTTGGTTGGAACGCGAACACATATTTACTATTATATATATATCGAAGCTGCAGAGTCTTTATTGCATTTACACAGGCGGAAAAGGAGCAAAGAAATGTGACAGTCGACCGCTGTGTGGAGACTTAGAAGAGGAGGAGTGTTCTGAAGCAGCATGTGGAAATAAAACTATGCCCGAATTCTGCAAATTTGTCAAAGACGGGTTTGTTTGCTCAGTTAATTGTAATACCAACAGTAAACAGGCGCTGCTTGGGAATCCAGACGTTATGTATAAGTATGACTTACATACAATACGATACCTATCATCCTTAAATCGGAATACAGTGGTACCTCACACATTAAAATAGAATAAGAAATCGAACACCGAACCGTGTTTGATTTTTGTTGCTGTGTGAATCAATGAGGCGATAAAACTAATAATGTTTTATATTCAGAACGTTCTATTGTAAGGACGAAACGTATTTATTCGCTGGTTATGAAGTCTGTGACGGAAAACCAGATTGTAATTCATCTGTACCTTGGGAATCCGAAGATGAAATGTTTTGTTCTGATCAGTAAGTACAAACAATCTTAGATTATTCGAGATCTAGTGTCCAGATCAGTAAGTTTGAATAACCTAAACTGAAGCATCTAAGCAAGAATTAGAGTTATTTAGTTATGATGATTGTTGTCTAGCGTTCAGTTCTATATCGTCGGATTGAATCATATCATGTTATTTCTATACACATGTATCGACGAATATAATATGTCGCGCAGCGCTGTTTTTTTCTTTTTCATACTGACTATGGGGCAATACGCACTGGTTATCCTGATAGTAAAACATGTTTAACCGCAGTCGAGTTTGACCATAAACTGACTTTCTATATTACACTATTAAATTCAAGATAAAGTCAGTTATACAGATGAGGAGTCAGACTACAACGGAGATTATGCAGTTACCAATAATATATACGGTTCGCCTTATCAGTACTTGCGTTGAAGTTTCGAAATTCGTTTCAGATTTTACTGCAAAGATCACAAACCATTGAAGATACCGATTACTAAGAAATGTGATTTAATTAAGGTAAGTGATAAATTCCATCATGCAAAAACACATTGATGGCAAAAAAAGTTACAAATAAAACACCTACAGTGGTGTCTCATACTTCGTACTTAATCCGTTCCACGAGGTCGTTCGAACTCTGAATTGTTCGAAGTTAGAAACAGTTATCACCATGAGAATAACATGAGAATGAAATAAACCGTTCCCAGACCCTAAAATTCATGCTGGTGTTAACAAAGTTTCAATTTCATTTACTTGGCGGCAAATTACGAACTGCATAAAAACATTGACGACCTTTTAACCTGAGTACTAAAGTTGAGCACCAATTTAAGCTCTCTGTTAGTTACATTTAACATGTCTATGTAATGTATCTTACTTCAGGATTGTGATGACTCTAGCGATGAACTTGAATGTCCTAATGAATCTCATTTCTACTGCAAGGATGGAGGACGAACCAAATTCATAAAGAATGGAAAACAGGTTCGGTTTCTAAAGCTGTCATATGTAGCTCTGACAAGGAAACCAACTCCATGTGCATAAGCAGGGATGGCTTGTGTGAATAGAATAGACGAACTGCAAGCCATTTGAATTTCATTTGATGTCAGCTGGGAGATGATGATACTTTATAAATACTTCACTGAGTTCACAAAGACCTTTCTTATGACTTATTTATTTAATTTGATATATAATTGGTATGAGGTTGACGGGTGCTTGTTTCAACTGATATTTTTACATGCCTGTAGGTTTGTGACGGAAACGAAGATTGTCAGTCAGCAATTGATGAATGTCAGAATTGTACACAAGGAGTATTTTCAAGTGACGAAGCAATGATTAGTACAAAACCTCTCATACCATTCTTATGGATCATTAGTAAGCAATCTAGACCTGAAAATATATTCCGCTATTTAAATCGCTTTTCTATTTCTAAGTCTGATAATTATCAAACATTTACTTTTAGCATTTATTCAAATTTGATTTAAAAAACATTCTTTATTATTTTTAACATATTGGAATAAAGGTTCAAGTNTTATAGAGGTTTCTATATATAAACCTCTCCTGGGTGTCGGATAATAGATGTTGCACTTTTAGTTGTAATGATTAATCACAACCTTGGAATAAATCAATACCGATTAATAATCTTCCTGTATTTACAAAGGTATCACTGCAATTGTTGGAAATGCATTCACAATATCACTGACGCTCAGAAAGATCTTTCAAAAGAAAATTTCAAACAGACAGAAGACGAGTAAAGTCGAAAAAAGTCAAAACTACATGATATTCAGTCTATCTATTGCTGATATGCTTGTTTCGGTGAGTGCAATCATTTTTAATAGTTATTTAGTATAGTACCTTCGTTATAATGTGATGGTTGCGGTGAGTTTAACAAGTGAACTAAATCACAATATTGGGAATATTCGGCATTGCAACATTAAAATGAGTGTTAGCGAAGCGAGTGGTAAGTTCTTTCCTGTGGTATTGTCATCAATAAAGTGAACTCGTCTGTTTATGTGTAACTCGAGGTTTTATGTTTTTAATGTCGCACAACATCTTCGATACGACGAGTACGGCCAAGATGTCAACTGCAGCAGCATTTAGTATTTAGTTGGTACTGTGATACATGTGATACTGCTCGTACTGCAAGTTTTAGTATTGTCCTTGCGAGATGCTGCGAGATAGTTATACTGTTAATAAACTGTAAAAATCACCTCAAATATCGACTAACGAAGGAAGCGCTTACTGAGACTCGATTCAACAGAATTGTATATGATAAAAAACAGTATTAAGTTATATAATTTTTCGAAATTTAGATTTACACAGTTGCCATCGTCATAGAAAACGCGATGTTGAGTGAAGAAGGAAGATATTGTCTTAAAGATCAAGAATGGCGAAGTGGACCAATATGTTCTGGTATCGGTGCCATTATGATGATTGGTTCAGAAGCATCTGTGTTAACATTGACTGTTATAACTACTTTCAGACTCCGAGGCATTATGAAGTAAGTGTTTTTACGAAGTGATGGGTTTCACGAAGTTTGGTGTTTACATTTACATTACATTACATTTTTCATGAATTTCCATACTTGGCCGAGAAAGGATTCAGCGTAGTAAAAAAACTGCAAACTAATTCGCGAAGTAGAGTGCAGATATGTGATAAACTCGAGGTTCAAGTACTTATTAGTAACGAATCTTAAAAATGTATAGCAAACTGGATGTCTGTATATATGTTTGTGCGCGCATATCTTCTAGGATTTTGAAACAAGCACTTTGAAAATTCGAATGAAGAAACCTAGAGTAATATGCACACACAGACAGACATACATACAGACAGGCAGTTTCTTCTTCGTCTATTTAATTCACATTTCACAGTAATACTGGTTGAGAATATGAATTAAACAATTCAGCCTTAGCACGTTTGTCGCCCCTTTGCGATAATCTTATAATTTATCTGCATGTGTATCCACAGCTATGGCTGGCCGAACCACACACACTAAAGTGATGAAATTGTGCATGGAGTGATCACAACAATATATTGAACTATTTTCTTGCAGGCCATTTGAAAAACCTCCACTTGCGATTCTATGCTTAGTTCTTAGCTTTGCATGGATAACAGCAATTTTGCTTGCTACGTTGCCACTATCAACAAGTTTGGAAGATTATTTTGTTGAAAGTAAATGGTAAGTGGCTTGCAAGTATTATTTACGTATACAACATACGTACACAAATATTGTACTGTACAGTGCTAGCACTCATCAACAGATTTCGAATTAGAAGGCGGCACAGCCCTTGGAAGATGCAGTACAGTGGTTTTACAGGCACTTCTACGCTAAGTTACACAAATATGAAATATACAGTACGGTACAGTACTATCAAGTGGACATGGGCACTTATTCAGAATAAGAAGGGGACTTGTAAGATGCAGTACAGTTGTTCTACACGCAGGGGTGGCCAACTTCCACTAGTTTGAGATCGACTAGAAAATTTCTTAATACATCGCGATCGACCGATCAATAACGTAACTCTTTTTCCTTTGACTCTGTTACTGTACCTGGCTTTCTATTTACCACACAATTACCAGCAGGTGGCTTTGGGGCGAGATTGTAACACCTTCCTCTTTTCTATTTGTTCTCTACGAAACACACAAGCATCAATATGTTTTTGCTGCGCGCAATTTCCATCCGACATCGGCGGTACTTTTGCAATATCGACGCCGAAAGTTGCACACGACATAAAGTTACTTGTTATGTTGCTATGCTTCACTAGCCGTGTACGCCAGATATTTTACTTTGCAGCTCTTAAAGCATTGCAATCGCGATCGCTATCGACTTGTTGGCCACCCCTGTTTTACAGGCACTTTTACATTAAGTTACACACATATTGTACTGTATAATACTAACAAGATGGCATGAACACTAATTCTGAATTGGAGTAAATTACTACTTGTCATTCATCAATTAGGTTTAGACTTGTACTGTACTATTTACTTTTAGAATACAAACTATGTACACTATATATAGGTTTGGCACCAACCTGTTTGTCTCAACGATCGAGCGTGAATACGTGGAACCGTTTACAAAGAAACTTCTCGTACTCAAAGATGAAAACGCAAGTTACATTGCAGAGCATGGGTAAGAAAATTTAAGATTACTAATTCTACCATGTTAGTTTTGTACCACAACTTGTATGAAAGATGAAAGTTTTATATACTACTTTCATGGTGGGCTGCTGGTTAACGCATACAAGTTCTTGACAGATAGATGGAAGTGGAACCTTATTCTGTAGTCAACTTATCCTTATATAATATTGGCTAGTATCTAATATACACCTCAGAAATGTGATAGTTGTCTCAGGACCTCCTAATTGCAACTTCGTCTCAATCCTATCCTATCTCCACTCCCCCTCCCTCCACTCTGCTCCAGATTACAAATAGCATCCTTACATAACTACTGTACTACTAATTTCCCTATCATTGCGTCACCAATACTATATCTCTACATTATAAAGTAGTTATTGTAAAGTATTCTTTGAGATCGCGGATGTCACAGTATTATCAATCAGGTATTGTTATCTATATCAATCATTCTCATATTTATATCACATCCAGACCCTGCCATAATGTTATCATATGTTATTCATATCCATTGAAATCAACATTTATTATAAACTTCATGCTCTTTTGCAATTTTTGATATGTTTCAGATCAATTGGAAGTTGGAAACTTGTCGAAGCTTTACTGAAAGAACTGAATCCAAACTTAGTTCCTGTTCGTAAATTTGGATATTATTCAACACATGGTGTCTGTTTACCACGAATATTTCCTAATTATAATGACGCAACGTGGGCATATTCTCTTATCATCATTCTAATCAACTTCGGAGCTTTCATTTATATATTGGGTGGTTACATCACGATATTCAAGTAAGTGTTTTGACAAACCTTTGTTTTCGCCTACAATGATTTATAACCTAGCGCCCTGGGAAGAATTTAAGTCAGCATAGGATTTGCTACATTGATTAACAGAGTTTTAGTTGATTGCAACATTTGATCATCTCTGCACTCGTAAGCAGTGTCAAACATTTTATCACTTAAATATATATATAGTAGAACTTCACGGTACGAGTTTATTTCGTTCCCATACGGAGGTCGTATTACAAAGCAATTTTTTCCATTGAAATTATTGGAAAACTAATAAATCCGTTCCAGCTTCCAAAATCCACACAGAAATCCTTCCAGCGGTATTTTTTTAACAGAAGCGTGAGCGTGAATTGAGCGAGTGCAGACTGCGCTTGGTAGGATAAGCGCGGTGAACTGAGCACGTGCTATTTCTTAAAAATCTTAGAAATCGATGACGTCAGCTAGCAACGCTATATATTGCCTCCCTTTACCTTGCAACTGTGCATGACGTGTATGACGGTCGCTCATACTGCGGATTTTTACTCGCCGTACGTTACAAAAATACTCACGAATAGCAGCTTGTAGTACTCGTACTACTTGTAGAACTGGCAGTACGCGGTTCTACTGTAAGACAACCAGACCATGTCCGTATAAGCCATTGACGGGAATATCCGGCCCGGTGCTGCGAACGAAATTAACCTGTAAATGGAGAACCATGTGTGCAGTACAACAGTTACATATTTTTAGTGGTAGTGAGGTATCCCTGTGGATTGTGGATTCTGGGATACATCGGGACGCGATACGATCGATACCTAAATTCCGCAGTAACATCGGAATAAGAATTATTTGAGTTAATCGAGGTGTCTTGCCTCAACATTGGGATATTAATTACCAAATAATTAAAAAAAAGCTTTTCCAGTTTTTCAAATATAAATATCAACTTCCATTTTAGAATGGCAACAAAGAAAACAGTTCGGAAAACCGGGAACCCAGATCATGATGTCAAACTACAAAGAAAAGTTACTGCAATTGTGATCACTGATTTCTGTTGCTGGATACCAGTTGCTTTCATGGGATTTCTACAGATATCAGGTTAGTATGGTTCGGCTGTTGATTATTAGTTGTGAAATTTCTTTACTCATTTATACAATTGAGAATCCTTTATCGGAAATTACGAAATCCGAAAGCATTTATCTTCAAGTTTTTTAGCTATGATCATCATGTTTTCTTGTACAATAAGGACAAAAATAGAAAGTTGACTTTTTTCGGTTTTCATTTTGTTTACCTGTAATGCTATTCATGCTATGCTTTGTTGTTATACCTTACATATAACCCAATAGCTGTATAGAAAAATAATCATATACAAATGATGTACGTTAAACTTGTGGTAACCATATATTGAGACCACTATTCTCCAGCACTAATTTGTCCTATTTAACCGGAATTCCATAAAATACTTAAACAGGTGTGAACATCTCTAACGAAGTTTATGTTCCTGTTGGCACTATCCTAATTCCAATCAACAGTGCTTTGAATCCATTCCTTTACTCTGATGCTCCTCAATGGATTTGGAATAAATTGCAACCAGTTTGCAAACGGATTTCTACAAGAACTACTATATGTTGCAACCAGTTGATCGTAAGAATGAGAGAAAACAGAACAACAGACCATACTTCAACAACAAACGATGGACGTTTGGAACTATCAGGTAATGTAAGGATTAGCGACAATATGATCATCTATAAACCTCTACAGCAGCTTCCAAAAGGTTTTATGCCTTACGCCCCCCCCCAGAGCTAATCTTTTGGCCACCATAGTATACAATTGTGCGTCGTACTCCGTACTTGATCCGTTCCAGGAGGCAGTTCAAACTCTGAATTGCTCGTGGTCCGAATCAATTATCTTAATAATGGACAATGAATTGATACCGTACCCATACCCCAATCCGAACCTATTTGGAAAACATAAATAGTAAATACACTGTTGCACTATCAACAAAGTATCAAGACGAGCTCAAATAAGTTCTGCTTAGTTGTTGATGATAAACAAACAAAGTTTTGATTTTGAATATTCCCGCGTCGAAAGCGGCCGCTCACAGCGAATAAAACATGCTGCCGATTACAAACGTACACTACGAAGAGAACGCATATTAGTTTGAATATTTAAACGTAAAATGAACGATCGAACTTCGAAAGGAATTTCTCATGAATTCCGCATTCGAAGTCTGGAACGTACAAAGTTTGGGTCATGCGAAGTACGAGGCACCACAAAAAAATTTGATCGTACAATCACATGTGCAATAAACTTGTCCGATGATGTAAACCAACATATAATAAAACTAAAGGTAAATATATTTTCAAAAGCATCGAATAATACAGGAAATATTTTAACTAAGCTAGCCCTCACCATAATGTTTAACAATTCTTTCAATAGCTGTAGAAACGATCAAACAAACGAACGAAGAACAACCATGGGCCAATACAACAAGACTATATTCAACAACTGAAGAACTTCCAGGCACTAGCGAATAAAATATAAAAACTTACAGACAGCATCATTGTGAAATAAAAACGACCTTCAACGCAATCTATCAGGGCAAGTTTTAAGCTAGTGGTTCTTAACCTCCATACCCGGTTCTTTTTTTCCAGATATTTTCTTGAACTAGCGCCCTCTAAGCCTATGATATTCTGACCTTAGTGAGATTTTGTTAATTTAAAAATATCAGTTTCAATATTCGACAAACAGAATCTCAAGCCTTATCTATTTTATATCTGTAATCCAATTTGCAGCTTGGTTAGTTTTTTTTTACTGTGCTGAATCATTTATCGGCCAAGTATAGAGATTGCCTATTATCCGACTTCTTAAGGGCTGAAAGTTAGTCGTAAACCCGTGATTATTTCAGTATTTATTCCTAAATGTACAAAAAAACAACTTTTTAACAGATACCCAAGACCCGTGGACCAGCTCATAAATTGATTTTTGGGGTTGCATCGGTAGAAATATATATTTTCCCCGAGGTGACAATTTTCTTTTTTTTCTCTGTCTATCTATTGTCAAAGTCCCGAGGATTTGTCATTGCAACCTCGAATCTTTGAAGTGAATAAAACGAAAGATATAACGAATATATTTCAGGAGAAATATCAATTCAGAGCTTGAAAGTTTAGGTCTAGGATGAAATAGTAGTGGAATATACAACGATGACGGGTGATGACATACTGATGTATGATGACGAAAGACATGTAGTACTGTGATATTATTTCTTGCAAACCCACTACGGACCTGCGATTTCGGTTTTTTGCGGGGGAACCTATTTTTACTAGTCTTGCCCTTATATGCGAGGAAATTCGCAGTTATGCACAGATATGAGTTATTTGCAAGATGCTGCGAGAGTGTTGTGTAGCAATTTCCGAGTGCAGAATCTGAGTGTTCCCACCAACCACACAGCAGTCACAGGTAGTCGTTGTGTTTAGTATATATTCTGACGCATTGTTTTCAAGTTCTCTCAATTATGCCTATACGTATGCATAACACATAACTAACTAAGCTTGCTTCGTAAAGTACGTTGTACTGAACAGTGTATAGCTTTTGAATAACCCAGTGTAGTGTAAATTAAATTTATTTCAAATTTATTTATTTATTTTCATTGGAATAACCGTGTGGGTGTAAGAAGCTTTACCGTAGAAAAAAAATAGCTGAGAAAACTAGGGGTCGACTAATACGCTGAGCATAAAGTAGTCGATAAATGACATTGACGAAAATAAGGCCGTGATACTACTAACCGTCCTACATCCATACGATAGACACTAATTCGATCATTTAAGTCTTGTAGCACCACTTGTATGAAAGAAACATGTTTTTATACTACTTGCATGCTAAGCTGCTGGTTAACACATACAAAAGCTTGTTATCGGGTGAATATAGGTTTGAAGCGGAAATACACTTCAGAAATATAGGGATCAGCGTTATTTTCAAAAATACTGTATGAGGAATGAAGACTTGATTTACAAATTAAAAGCTCCCACACCATATATATAAGATGTTATATTTTTTACATGAGCTGATCTTCCTACAGATATATACTTAGTTAGTGTCCAAGCATTGTGCTAAGACAGTGGTAAACAAACCTTTTCTACTCGCGTACCATTTTGACGTCTCGTACAGTGTTTTCGTGCCACCTACCAAGTTTCGCGGCACACCTGGAAATCTCTCGTGGCACACTAGTGTGCTGCGGCACACAAAGATTCTAGAATATGCAATTTGAAGCAAAAATAATAACAACATGTTGCTGTAAAGGTTGTTTCGCGTAAAAGGCTTTGCTTTTAACACGTGTTCCTAAACTTTTGTGCAACACTGTAAGTTACTCGCATACCACCATAGGTTGGCAAACACTGTGCTAATAGATATGGATGTTTTACGTTTTTATTGTCGCACATCATCATCTATCGAGTGCGGCATAGATGTTATTTCCTTGTTCAACAATATTGCTACCTGAATATTATTAACTAAAGGTAAAATAAAGTAAAGCTAAAATTAACTGATACTGAAAAAATAAATTCTTACACAATGTCGCTCTCGTTATTTTGCCACATTCATTATGTTATATAATTAATGAACATATAAGAGTGCATTACTAATTTTACAGAGATTCAAATCAGGTTTATGTCAATCATGGTCGACTTCGACTCGAAACTCAAGCAAAGGTAATACTAACTCACATGAATAGAGCCACGACTCGAGTTAAGTCAAGTCATAAATCGGTGAAGGGAGTATTGTGAGAACTAGAAAGGTGAAATAAATGATGAATGTTCTATTACTAATGAATGGTTACTGAAAACGTAATCCAAAGAAGATTCAAGTAATATGTTGATAATGGAAACACAAATGAGGAGATAATTAGAACCAGCACTCCTTGGGGGTCAACGACCACCTTAAAAAAACTAAATCTAGCTCCCCTAAACGAGAGACATATGATGAAACTTTGTGCATTGTAAGTGTGTACGATGATGAAATACTACCGAAATGCGATGTTCGGGAATTATGTTCGACTTATCTAACTAATAATTTTATAGGAAACTAATGATGGTAATACCCCTGCAATTCCACACAGGCAGTCATTGCGTGAGTGTATGCGGGTTTGTGCCCTTTAGATGACCTCGTGGTTTGCAGTTATTTGCAGTTGCACATATTTTGTGACTTTTATCATTCACCATGCCTCCTAAACGTCCTATGTCTAGTTCTGGGTATTCAGCAAAGCACTGTAGGACATCGTTAGGTAGAGAAAAGAACCTTTCAATACATTTATAACTTATTATCCTCAAAAACCCTAACAAAAAATATAAGTTTCTTTCAAAGTTACTAACAACATTGTACGTACGATATTTGTTGGCGGTTGGCGCAAAATCAAGCAACGATTATGTAAGGGTGATGTAATAAGATGTATTAAGCAGTTGCTTCGAATACTAATACAGTTGAACCTTGATCCAACGGACAATCCGCCAGAGTGAATATCTGGTCCAAACGTTTAAAACTCCCGGGTAAGCGAACCTAGACCGCTACTTGAATAAGCGTCTCTTAGCGGCGCGCACGTGTTGTTTACAAGCGTACAAGCGTCGGTTTGCTTGGTTGTTGTAGGCCGCATATCTCTTGTTATAGTGATATTTTGCAGTGTCGCATTATTTGTTTGGTCCCCTGGTTTCCACATTATCACTATGGCACATATCTATTTACATTGTTTACTAAGTGATCGTGGGTAGCACGTTTTATGAACCTTAGTTGTGTTTCTTTTCGCCCCCCCCTCGGAAAATTTCGCTGCAACGGACAAACGGCTTTAACGGACAACTGCTCCCCCCTATTAGTCCGTTGGATCGAGGTTCAACAGTACTAATCATCTTCTGATAACTAGTGACAATGGAAAGTAGAGTTAACTTAGTGAAGTAGTTACAAAGTTACAACTTTTTCCAACTGATAATAAATTAAAAGATGCAGTCCTTCCATTCTATTCAGCTACTGGCTGACAATGTTTATACCTAGTCTAGATTTAAAACATGTTATAATGCGCAAGGGTGGTATAATAAACTGTGCTCGCTTTGAATACTTTAATTGCCCTCTGATAAACAGTGACAATGAAAGGTTGAGTGAACTCAGTCAAGTATTTATAAAGTGTCAACTTTTCCCATCTGATATTGAATAAAAAGACAAGGCTTGTAGTCCCCCCATTCTATTTAGCCACTGGCTGTTCCGGTTCTTTATTTAAAATTGATATTGCCGCCTCGCTATAACAAAGTATCAACTGAGCCTGCAGTTCACCCATTCTATTTTTTCACGAGCCATTATAGGGAATAGAATTGTATAAAGACGGTTATTCTCTATACCCTATAGTATATATATATATATATAGGGCCTATACCATCACCGCTCCTTTGTAATCGGGAGTGTATGTAAAGGTTATGTAGGTATGACATATATGTGACCCATGACGAACACGAAACAAATTTCAACTCAATAAATGACTGAAAGCAGTGAGGTGTGAGAGCAGTTCCTCTTCCGTGTAGATCAGGGCTGGGCAATTATTTTTCCCAGGGGGCCACATGAGAAACAAAAAATATTGTGGAGGGCGGGCCAATAGTTTGAACTCATTTTTGTATAACATCAATTTATTTCTTTGTAAAATGCGGTAAATTGCATTTTTTGACAAGCTGTGACTGGTGAATGTTATTATGACAATTAAAAAATAAAAAAGTGAGATTGCCTTACAAGAAATGTCATTTATTCAATCACATTTTCAAAAAAACTTTGGCCGGATGCTACAATATATTCTATTTCTATTTAACCTTACGGGGGCCGGTCAACATCAGCCAATGGGCCGTATGTGGCCCGCGGGCCGTGCTATGCCCAGGTCTGGTGTAAACCATCTGAAAGTGTTTGCGAAGGCGTTTCCAATATATTAGCAATGGAAAGAATGTTGTAGCAAGTAAATTGGTACATACCGACGCAAGACGCAAACACAGTGAGAAAGTGACCTAGAAGTAGTAACACAGTATAGCACGAAATATTATAGGATCAAGACTGTTTCTAATTTGGAAATAATAATAAAAATAATCGTTGAAATCAAACATAGAGTCTAAGAGTCTATTATTTTGTGCTATTTTTCATATGTGTAGTTTCTGACATTTCTAATATTTCATGATTCCGAAGTATTTCAGCGAAATGGACCAATAGGAAATATGGGAAACTGGTTTACGAGAGAATTGAGAGGGCCCAGAGTGGTGAAGGTGCGCCAGCCATGTCAAATCTCATCCCTATTTTCTTCGTTGAAATAAGTAGTCATACAATGCAAATTGCACGCTATGCAAAGTTATCTCGTAACGCATTCCTAGTATAATTACTGGGAACTAAGAAGTAAGAACTAAGAATAAAATAGAACTAAGTGCGAGACATTCTAGACGTGCTGTATAAATGTATTTGGTTTGATTTGGCAAATTTTGTAGGAATAGGCATTCATGTTGTACGGTTTGTATTTGTACGGCAATATAGGACCCCAGGAAACTTTGGATACTCAGAGCAGTACCACACCCACCACTCGCCCACCACACAGTTATTAGGTTATTGCGAGCATCCGGATCGAGTTGAAAGCAAACACAATAAAAAAATTGTGTGTGTTGATCGTGTGTTGATCGAACTTGATCATTTAAAACGCGGAAGTAAAATTCCTAAAACGTTGAATAGTAAAATAGTGGTGAATTAATACGCTTAAAACGTATGCGAAGAAACCATTCACTCGCTGTATTGCTTCCGTGCAGTTCATACCAAGAATAAATTTGGATTTGATCACCAGAATTCGAACCATGAATTCAGGTATAGCATTTACCGTGATTATCATCACAACATTCATATTGAATGCTACGTCACCTGTTACAGGTAAGATTGGTTTATTTGTTCTCCTGTTTTATTTACTGCTAGTTATCAGATAACGCAGTGTTTGCCATTAAAATTACTCAACTGTTTTTTTCTGCGTATTATACATGGTGATAAAATAATTCAGAAATTTTAGATACCGTATTTACTCGATTAGTAGTATTTTTTCATTATTTCGTGCGGCTTATAACCGAGTAATTACGGTACGTGTCGGCAAAGCGGAAGTTACTCAACGCTAGTGAAATGACTTAATATAGCCACACGGCGTAACAAGCAGCGAACAGCAGTCTAGATAGCCTTTAAATGAGGCGTTAATTAACCTTACTGGTCTTAACGGTCTTTGTAGTGCAGTGGTTCCCAAGCGTTTTCCTATCGCATACCACTTGATGATACAGTAACTAAATTTAATCATGAATTTTGAGAGCATTAGACAATTAAAAACGATATTCATGATTAAGTCACAGTACAGTATTTGGAGATATAGTATATGTTTATTGCCTAAAAACTCCTTTCGACAGTCACATTAATAAAATCTTCAATTAATAAAACTACAGTAGAACCTTGCATAACGGGTGACTAGCAGGACGAGAAACTTGCTTTACGATCCGCATTCGTGAGTATTTATGTTTCGTACGACGAGTACAAATTTGCAGTACGAGCGATCGTCATACCAACATTTACCATGACTATACAGCGCGTGTCTTCGAGCCTTTGAAAACAATGACCTAAGTTTGATTCATAGTTGGGTTGTGTATTATGCATGGGCATGAAGCATTCCCAGTTATCTGGACGTCATAGTATAGCGGCACCTTTATTGATGCTTTGTGATTATAATTCAACGGCTGAAACTAATAATAGTCGTAATACTAGCATGGAACATGTAAATGACTAGACCACGAAACAGAGAGATGGAATTGTATATGACGATGATGCGCAACGCTATTTCCTGTACTAGATACAGTAAAAAGACATTGGACGAGTAGAGTGATAAGGTTAACGCTAGAGCAAGGAGATGTAATATTTGAGTCTCAGAGAATGAGCAGAATCTTATCACTATATATACTATAATCAATCTTCTTCCTATATTAACAGGGAGGGAATGTAATGATGACGAGTTTACATGCTCTGATGGGACTTGCATTCCAAAGTCGTGGTTCTGTAATTCGTACCCGAGCTGCGGGTAAGTTCACACCGAGTGAGAACTAGAAAATTAGTGATGCCTCGTACTTTGCACGACCCTAACTTCGTACATGCCAGACTTGGAATGATGAATTCATAAGAAATTCCATTCGGAGTTCGAGCATGTAGAAAAATGTACTTCGAAAGTTCCATGCGCGTATTAAAATATTACGCTTGCTGCGTAAAGTACGTTTATGATCAGCAGCATGTTATAACAGCAGTGAGCGGATGAATTTGACGCGAGATTAAAATTGACACTTTTTCTAACACCATCCAGGCAGAACTTATTTTAGCTCGTCGTGATACTTGGTTAAGAGTGAAAATAAATATCAAAGCCTATAATGCACGGCAGTGAAAACTACAGTGCAAACATCACCATAAAAAAATCTCTAATGATAAGTCTTTCCCTGGCAGCAAATGTTTTCTACTGAAATAACCAGTGCCTATTGCTACATAGCCAATGTGAGAAAGGATCTAAACAGCGCTACGTAACATATTATATCCGTTATGACAAGTGTATAGACAATGACATGATATGTACTTTGATCCGTTTATATCATAGGATACTAAGCTACGCTACCAGTCTGATACCAATCTTGATTATATCAAAGCTATACTTTCTAATATCATTCAGGCTAAGGGACAAATCAGACGAGATACCGTACGATGAATCGTTACACACCGCTGAAGATGGAATTCCGTGTTATGACAACTATCTAAACGGAAACTGTTTATTACCCAAGGATCAGGCTTACAAGTCCAAGTATATATGTCGAAGTGGTAGGTGGAATTCATTGTTACTGTACACCAGGGCTTCCTAACCTTTTTTCGCTGTGGAACCATTAAAAAACATTTCAGGGCCCCGTGGACCCACAAGCGATTATTTATCCAGGATGTTTTCTCGGAAGGTCAAATTATACTACTTGCTGCCTAATATAACTACTTAATCTTATTGTACTTGCTATTTGATAAAAAGCGTGCAAAATTTGTAGCTATGCATGTCCGAATTAGACAGCCTGCTAGTGTTTATATACAAGGCTGTTCTTAAACACCACTTGTTTCCATGGGCTGTTGGACGGTTAAGTGATCCAAGAACAGCACTGATCTAGCATGTGCTATTTCGTTTATTTCAGTTTATTCACCAACTTTCATGAGATGCATCAATTTTATATAATTCATTTTTTTTCGTGGACCCTCTGTTTTCGCGCTGTGGACCCCAGGGGGTTCACCTGGACCCCGTTGGGAAGCCCTGCTGAACACAATCGCTTATACAGTTCCTAAGCGTTCCCAGGCACCAGAGCTTCTGTTTTGTTAAAATAACACCGCTACGATCTGCGCCGGGATACCCTACGTCACCTAACCAAATTTAGTTCAAATCTGTCCAACCGTTTAGTTTTTATAGCGTGAAACAGGCGAACACACATTCACTTATATTTATATAAATACAGTAGGTAGCTTAATATAGGAAATATATAAATATACTGGATATTAAATCAGAGTGAAACCATCTGATCACAATACACAATTACAGCGCTCTACGCAGTGGTGAGCTAATCACTAATTAGTAATCTGGTCTTGTTCGGTGATGAAATTGATTTTCTCATAAATAAAGGAGAAACCGTGTGTGTGTCGGATGTTCCTGTGTCCATAACTCCAAAAGTTCTCTATTGGGCGCTCCGAAAATTTGCACAGGAATCGCTTTCAGGCGCGAATGTGACTTTGGCTACTTTTTTTCGGTCCCCATCGAGGCCCCAGATTACATTTTTGATTAATTTCAAAATTTCCCTTTGTGATGTCATAGGCTTAATAAATTAGAGACTCGACAAGTTGAAAAAATGCTTTATGATGTCAGAAATACATTTCCAAAATTGAATAAATGGTTTTTTCGGAGCACCAGCCAATTTTTGTTTTCTCTGTCCAATTTTAAAATTATACTTTGTGATGTCGTAAGCTTGATTAAATTATTTGAAACTCTCGACTCTCTTCTGCTTCGAAGTGAAAAGAGTGAGAAACTTATCCTCTTCTCAAGAGCATCCTTTTCAGGCTAACAGATTGCTATTAAAGTACCTTTAAAACCTGCTTAGGGTTACTATTGATTTGCTGCTGGCGACTGTATAATAATGCATGAGCAAAAATGAAATGGGCCCAGAGGGGATAAAATCCTAATTAGGGTTGCTCTAGCGGTAAACATAAAAATCTATAGACATACATCGAAACTAGATGGACTTTAAAACGTTCTGCTAAACGCCAGGGATATTTACGAAATTTTGCGCGAAAGTTCAAATGCATACCAGATTAAGGCATGAACATAGAAAACTCGGCTACATTGCTTTACATTCAAGCATTTTCTGGACCTGGGTACGTCCAGGGTAATTGAACAAAAAATACGTGCTAGGTTCTGATCCTGTATCTGCCTGTCCATGCTACGATGGACATGCATTCAGAACAGATAGATAAACAGAAAACATTATCTGGGTCTGCTAAATGCGAATGATCTTTACCAAATTTGGAACACTGGACCCAGAAGCATACCACAAAAATGCACAAAATAAAATCATTCGCCTAAAAATTCAGTGAATGATTTGCAAAGAGTGAAGGCAGGCAGATTATGGGATCGGAATTCAACGCAATTTTTTAAAGTCAATTTGAGCAAACATGCCCAAACCCCATATGCCCAGAAGGGGGATTAACCCCTACTAATTTTCCATTATTTTGAATATATTCAATGATTATAATCAACGAATGACCGGGTCGCATAAACGACTAGAAATCTGGAAACATCACTTTCCTTCACTTTGTTCAGGGTCCGAGCACGTCTGGGACAATTTACCAGAAAATGTCGATCCCGTATCTGCCTGTTCCTGCTATCGATGGGCATACATTGCGGACAGGTAGATATACAGATGGGGCCCAAGAACTATCAGGGTAGATGACCTCAAAAACGCACTCTCTGCAAATCCTTCATACTGAACACAGGCGGATGCGAGATCGATATTTGAGTTTTACTTAGCCCCGAGGGAGGCAAAGGAAAGGGATATTTCCAGGTTCTTGTTTTGGCTGCTAGAATGACCCCAATTAGTATTCCATCCCCTCCGGACTGCGGTTTTCTTTTTTCATGCAATATTCTGGGATTCGACTGATGTTTAAATACATGGAAAATCGGTAAGGGTCAACTGTATGAATGCTACCAATTGACCAAAGGACTCAAATCCCACTTAAAATGGCGATAGCACTATATTGACTATGTACTAATACGCACTATGACGAACGCACTATAGCGTACAAAATAAAATCATTTGGCCTGAAATTCGGAATAATGGGCCGGCTTTACGGCTTTGCGAAAAAAGAACTGATAATTCTGGGCCGTATGCCTAGAGGCTTCGCCGAAAAAAAAACGAAAATGCTGGGCCAGAGGCCCAGAGGCTTTGCGAAAAAAACTGAGCTGGGACAAAGGCCCAGCAGCCCTCCGCAGGAGCTAGTCCTATATAAGACCTACAGGAGTTTCTGTATATTGGTCGTATCATGTATCATTGCGCCCTTTGCCGCAACACCCATTTCCACGTAATGCTTTCATATACTTTATAAACAAGTATGAACTGAACTTGATACAAGTCAAGTGCAAGTACAAGTACTTAGTACAAGTCGTATTTTGACCCAAAAATTTCGAATTTTCGTGATTTTCTGTCAAAATATTGAATGAAAGACCCTTATTTTGGCGCCCGAATACAAAAACACACAGTTCCTCCTTTATTTATGAGACTAGCTGCATACATTTTATGTGACACGGAATTTCTTTAATAAGTTTAATGTATGAGTAATTTGTAGGAGTTATATCCCGTCGGCCTTAAAGAAATAGCGGTAAATCGCTTGCCTAGGTTCAAAATCTCGGCCTTTGTGACATCAGAAAGCATATTTCTATACTGCCGAGTATCCGATATTTCAAGTTTGTGATGTCACAGTAGCCAATTACCGAATTGTAACAAATGGGGACGCGATGGGGACCCTTATTTTGAAAAAAAGTAGCCTAAAACCGATTCCAGCCTGAAACCGATCCCCGTGCAAGTTTTCAGAGCGCTTTGTCAAGAAGTTATGGGCGAATGAACACAGTTTCTCTTTCGTCTTACAACAACAATTTCTTACATCAGGCATTCTCACAGCGACATTTTCCGCAGAAGATATTTTCTTACACGATCACAGTATTTCGAGTATTGCCTAGAATGTAGACCCTAGAATTCAGTGGTTCCCAAACTTTTTAACATCGTTACCCCGAAATCCAATTCCCCAAAGCTCAATTACCCCTTTTCATAAAGATAAAAATTCCAGCGTGTATTCAATAAAATTTAATAGCAACAGTAACATAAGGATTCAAACAAAGGAACATGTTCTTGATTTAATCTCAGTGAGAAAGGTGACACTATGGCACCAGCACAGGTGCTTTTGGCTATTCTAGTTCGCTTTTTACATCAGATTCAGACCTCCCGCCAGCAGCACAGGTGCACTTGGCTCCTTCTATTTTTCATCCGATTCAGACATTCTGGCACCAACACAGGTGCTTTTGGCTATTCTAGTTCGCTTTTAACATCAGATTCACGTGAAACCCCATAAAAATTGTCAAATTACCCCTTTTGGGGTAATTACCCCTAGTTTGGGAACCACTGCCCTAGATAATGAATTTTCTTACGCAAATCGGAAGACGTGCGTACCTACGTAATACTTCTGCAATACACAAGACGATCAGTTTCCATTCTATTTCTTACAGTATTTCGAGTGTCTCCTCTTTGTTCACGAATAGTCGTAAAATTAGCATGTGGGCTAAACGTTTTCACCAAATCTGACACTTCTGCTCGTTCTGGTTTGGTCGGTACATTAAAGCTTGGCTTAATAAATATATATGTATACATATTACCGTAATTATTTCGCAATACATACCAGTCGTAAGATTTATGAGCACCAGTAAGAAAAATTCGCAGGTAAGAAATTATCTGGTCCCCACCACCTGTACTCTCAAAGTGAAAGCACGATAGTTTTTTACTGTGGAATTGAGATGCATCGATTAATGATGTTAATATTTAAGCATAATTTTTAATGTCCACAAGAAAACCACTGACATACTCCGAGAAGCATTGTATAGCTTAAGACGTAACTACATCTAATTTCTTCACTACATTCACCACTTAACTTATCCTCGCTCTGCAAAGCCCTTAAAACTTTGGTGGATTCCCGAAATTAGTCAATGATTTCAATCTTTTTTTTTGAATATTAGCCTCAGATTGCCTAGATAATGAATTTTCTTGCGCAAATCGGAAGGCGTGCGTACAAATATCAGACTTCTGCGATGGATACGACGATTGTGGGTGAGTGATATAATAATTTTAAACATCAAATCATTGGGCAGTTATCTTAGGGATGTGGATGGGCCTATACAATACCAGTCTTAGAATATTTCGGGCCGTGCGCAGAGTATACTATGTGGGCCACCATGACCCAAGTCAAATTGGTTTTCCATGCTATTCATTTTATTTTAGTAAAAATACAATAAGTGGTATACAACTACAGATACTCTATACAACAACTCCTCACTTAACGACCAGGATCCGATACAACGACCTGGAAAATATCTTTATATATTGTTTTAATGTCGCCTGATTGGTGATAGAAGCCATGAGAGTATATATATGTTATATATTGAATGTGTTTTTCTTTTGGAAAAACGTTTCAAAAACGTCAACGTCAACATTTAAACGTTGGCGAAAATTAAAAAAAAAAAAAACGTTATAAAAACTGCTAATTGCTGCCACATAACTCATACGAATATATTTGTCTGGGAGGAGTTTGCCTGAAGGACGAATATTCTTGCCCAAATGAAAAGAAATGTACAGTATTCCGAAAGGTCAATTTTGTCACTATTACCCCGAGTGCATTTATGCACAATTCTAACTGTATCATTAGGTTGGATAAACGAGCGAGTGAATAGACACCATTTTCTATTTAGCGACGGAAGCGATGAAATATCGTACAATGAATCGTTACACACTGCCGAAGATGAAATTCCGTGTTATGACAAATACATCAGCAAAACCTGTTTGTTACCCAAGGATCAGGCATACAAGTCCAAGTATATATGTCGAAGCGGTAGGTGGAATTCATTGTTACTATACACGAGGGATTCTCAACATTTTTCGCTGTGGAACCCAGAAAATATTTCCAGGGTCCCGTGGACCCCCAAGCGATGAATTAGCCAGGATTTCTTTTGGGGTGGTCAAATTATACTACTTGCTGCTTAATATAACTATTTAATACAAAACTTTGAAAAATTATTAGCTACGCATCTCCGAATGATACAGCCTTCTAGTGTCTATATAGAAGACCGTTCTCCGACAGCACTTGTTTCCACAGGCAGTTGGACGGTTAAGGGATCCCAGAACAGCATTGATCTAGCAATTTCGTGCTATTTCGTTTATTTCAGTTTATTCAACAACTTTCATGAAATGCTCCAATTCAATATAATTCAACATTTTTTCTGTGGATCCCTTTTTATCGCGCTGTGGACCCCAGGAGGTTCACCTGGACTCCGTTGGGAAGCCCTGCTGAACACAATCGCTTATACAGTCCCTAAACGTTCCCGGGCACCAGAGCATTTTTGGTGAAATACCACCGCTACGATCTGCGATCCACACTTTCGTAATTTTCGGCGAACACACATTTCCCTTTATTTATGAAGACTACAAATATATTTGTCTAGGTGGAGTTTGCTTGAAGGACGAGTATTCTTGTCCGAATGAAAAGAAATGTATCCTGAGAAGTCAATTTTGTAACTCTCGCTCTGACTGCAGGTATGCACAATTCTAACTGTATCATTAGGTTGGAAAAACAAACGAGTGAATAGACACCATTTATATTAGAGACGGAAGCGATGAATTTTTCTACAATCCAGTAATACACACAAAAAAAGACGGTATACCGTGTGTAACAGCCTCGGGGAGAGAATACAAATACAACATCTGTTTATTACCAAAGAACCAAACTATTAAAGCGGCAAGTTTATGCAGAAATCGTAAGTAAACTCATATGTACTACTGGTACTCTCACTTAACGACCACCTCGACCACCGTCACCACCATCAACACCCTTATTACAACCGCTCCTCACACTTAGGACCGTTATCGTCACATGGATGATGAAGTGAAAGCACGACAGTTTTTTTACTGTGGAATTGAGATGTATCGATTAATGATGTTAATATTTAGACATAATTTTTATTGTTCACAAAAGAACATCTGACATAATTCGAAAAGCTTTGTATAGCTTAAGACGTAATTTCGTCACTGCATTCAACACTGAACTTATCCTTGCTCTGCAAAGCCCCCAAAACGTTGTTGAATTCACCGAAATTAGTAAATGATTTCATTGTCTTTTTTTAAATATCAGCCTCAGATTGCCTAGATTATGAATTTTCCTGCGCAAATCAGAAGACGTGCATACGAATATCAGACTTCTGCGATGGATACGACAATTGTGGGTGAGTGATATAATAATTTTAAACATCAAATCATTGGGCAGTTATCTTAGGGATGCAGATGTGTCCATACATTACCGGTCTTAAAATATTTCGGGTCCTGCGCACTCCTCACTTAACGACCAGGATCCAATTCAACGTCCTGGAAAATATATTTATATATTGTTTTAATGTCGCCCGATGGGTGATAGAGTCCATGAGAGTACTGTATATATCTCATAAATAAAGGAGAAACTGTCTGTTCGCTCATAACCCTAAAAGTTCTTAAACTAAGCGATCTGAAAACTTGCACGGGGATCAGTTACAGGCAGAAATGGGTTATAGGTTACTTTTTTCAAATAGGGGGCCCCATCGCGGCCCCAGATCACTTTTTTTTATTAAGTTAGTAAAATTCAGGATATAGACCACTGTGACATCACAAACTTAATAAATCGGAGACTTGACAGCCTAGAAATATGCCTCATCACACGTCACAAAGGCTAAGACTTTGAACCTAGGCAAGCTATTTACCGCAATTCTTTTTAGGCCAACGGGATATAACTCCTACAAATTCCCCATCAATTTAAATTAATAAAGCAAAGTCGGGTAACATAAATGCATGCAGCTAGTATGTTATATATTGAATGTGTTTTTCTTTTGAAAATACGTTACATAAATGTCACATTTAAACTTTGTCAAAAAAAAATTTGTCACTATTACCCCGATTGCATTCATGCACAATTCGAACGGTATCATTAAGTTGGATAAACAAACGAGTAAATAGACACCATTTTATATTAGAGACGGAAGCGATGAATTTTTGTACAATCCATTAATACACACAACAGAAGACGGTATACCGTGTATTAGAGCCTTCGAACGAGGATACAGCTACAACATCTGTTTATTACCAAAGAACCAAACTAATAAAGCGGCAAGTTTATGCAGAAAACGTAAGTAAACTCAAATGTACTACTGGTACTCTCACTTAACGATCACCTCGACCACCGTCAACATCCTTATTATGACCGCTCCTCACACTTAGGACCGTTATCGTCACATAGATGATGAAGTGAAAGCACGATAGTTTTTTACTGTGGAATTGAGATGCATCGATTAATGATGTTAATATTTAAGCATAATTTTTATTGTTCACAAAAGAACATCTGACATACTCCGAAAAGCTTTGTATAGCTTAAGACGTAACTATATCTAATTTCGTCACTGCATCCACCACTTAACTTATCCTTGCTCTGCAAAGCCCCCAAAACTTTGGTGGATTCCCGAAATTAGTAAATGATTTCATTCTTTTTTTTGAATATCAGCCTCAGTTTGCCTAGATAATGAATTTTCTTGCGCAAATCGGAAGACGTGCGTATCAAAGTCATATATGTGCAATGACGATGACGATTGTGGGTGAGTGATATAATAATTTTATACATCAAATTATTGGGCAGTTATCTTAGGGATGTGGATGTGTCCATACAATACCAGTCCTAGAATATTTCGGGCTCTGCGCAGAGTATACTATGTGGGCCACCGTGACACAAGTCAAATTGGTTTTCCATGCTATTCATTTTATTTTAGTAAAAATACAATAAGTGGTATACAACTACAGATACTCTATACAACAAACTCCTCACTTAACGACAAGGATCCGATTTACCGACCTGGAAAATATCTTTATATATTATTTTAATGTCGCCTGATGGGTGATAAGAGTCCTTGAGAGCAAGTTACCAAGCATCAGTTTTATTTGAATTATTTGAATTAAGAAATACGTGTGCGTTCGCACAAGGAATTCTATAATTTGCGCTGAAATCCCGGATCGTTATTTATCCATTCTCTTTGCATGTAAATGTAAAATTTCACCCCCCCCCTGAGTTGCAGGCCCGATTCGCACATTCCAAAAATTGACATTGGTCCATATATCCATTTCATGACATCAAAATGTCTGAAATTGGTCTGCGCCTGATTACCCATCTTTTGCCCATCTGAAAAAGGTTCCATTGGACTAGGAAAAAGCCCAAACTACTGTCTTTACTGTCTTGTAGGGATGGGAGTGAAGAAATCACATATACGCTACGGAAGCAGCATTTACTCGGCGGAATTCCGTGTTACAATCCAATCAATGATAAGACATGTTTATTACCATCAAGATTTGTTTGTGATGGAGCAGTGCATTGCTTTGACCGTATGTTACACAATTTTTCATGTTAATGCGAAGACATATATTCTATTGAATCTATTAACAAGGATTCTCACATTCACTTTCAGAATCTGACGAATGTAACTGTGAGACAAGTGAGTTATATTGCAATGGTGCATCAGAATGTCCTCTTGGAATTGATGAATGTTTCTGTGTAGGGAATAATACGAGAGACATTTCAAGTAAGAACGAGTATACTCGTTTTTAAGTTTCCCCTTATTCAACGCACTCTTTAACGGAGTAAGGATGCAAATTTACATTTTTTTTGCTCAATCAGAAAATTTTGACGAGAAATGTTTTCGATGTTTGGACGGTTTCAAAGTACTTTCTCTTGCACAACTTTGTGATGGAATATTTCAATGTGAAGATTTATCTGATGAATGTCTATGTACGACGTCTCAGAAAAGATCAAGTCAACAAACTGAAATACAAACTATCTGTGAAGCAACAATTTGCTCAGGTTTGTAACACCACGCTGCCATCCTTCTCCTACTAAGTTGGCACGTTAGTGCACAACATGCAGCGTAACAAGCAGACTATAGCTATAGCTTCCACTACTCAATAATTATAATGCCAGGGGTGACCTATTGATAAATATACTGTAGACTGTAGAGTCTGACTTATCCAACGGGTAGTTTACTTTCTCTAGAAATAGTAGCGAAAAGATGGCAATTCTGCTCACAAGATTTCTTCGGAGTCAGGGGTCACCAAATCCACCCCCAATTTTTGTACGGCACGTTAATGGATTTTACATTTTCAAATTATGTGAAATTTCAAAGTATGCGTCATACCAAAACGGTGCTCTGGCACAAGGCATCGTTGCGTCAGTTGATCGCACACTGTCACGCAGTTATAATTCGTCAGCATTTCCACGTGTATCGCAGTTTTGTGATATTTTGTTCTACCCATGCATATCAAACATGTCATTGTCAAAATAAATAAAAAGAGAAAGGTGGACTCCAAAGTTAGAGAGTGGAGTGTGAATTATTTTAGTAACGAATTAGATGGCAAGGCATGTGTTTTTCTTGCTATTTGAATAGGCCTACCTATAAAAATATCGTCGATTTGCCTCTTGGCCCGTATAGTCAAAAATATTTACTTTTTGACCATTTTCCAAATAATTTTCCCGATATATGTTCTTTGTTATTCTTAGGTGAAGATTGCAATTGTTCTCTTTTGTGTAATTCATCACAACCCAACTCAAACGCGTCACAATTGGAATGTCTATCTAGCCGACACATCTGCAACGGAAAGTAAGCGTTCGAATGTACTTTGCATGATAGCTATGAAACTGTTATCCTAAACATCATCACACTGAT
>QRAM01000492.1:3557-59980 GCA_013436055.1 Halocynthia roretzi | reverse complement strand
AAAATGAGCAGTCAAAAATATTAAGTTAATCTCAACCCGCCGTGTTGCTGTCTATGTTAGCCTAAAGTCAAATTGAAAAAGATCGGTCCCGTCCGTATACAAGGTATATTTGGATTCAAGATTAAATAATCATGAACCAAATGTATTTAAACTAACGTAACGGAATTTCACTCCTTCAATTTGCTTTGCAAATGCGACACCAAATCCCGACCTCAATACCAGACTCTGGTGTAACATAGGTAAGTAAATTTTAAATACTATTTACGGTTTTCCTCGTTCGTCTATCTGATAGTCTGAATGGATCTGAATCTGTCTCCCGCGAAGGGTCTATAATCCATTTATATCGAGTGTACGTAGTAGAAGGTTTGATGACCGAGAGCCCGTGGTTGGATGACCAATGGTTGATGACCGACCCAGTGCATGTGGTTTGATGACCGACCCAGTGCCTGTGGTTGAATGACCGACCCAGTGCCCGCGTTTGTGAGACCCGAAAGAGACGACTGACTTACGTATAGGCCAACTTTGCCTTGCCTGCAAAAAACAGGACTTGGTTGGTATCGCAGTTCCATTAATTCATTTCAATTCATTTTTCATTAAATTAATACATAGGGTATCTCGATCGACTTCGCAATTGTTTATTAAAACGACTGAATTTATTGAACTGAATATTGGATTTGCAGTTGTTTTCGTAATACAGTAGCATGCCTTCGTATACGCCGGTTACAAGACTTTACAGATAGATCGTTAATCCAATTCCAAAAGAGCGTTTTTACAGTGGTGCAAACCTTACCGTTCTTTTGAGAAACATCGCTGAAACTCGCAAGGATCATGGTCCTTAATTAAGCGTATATGAGGACATGTACTGTATCTACAAAACTCCAATAACCATTTCCATATTTAGTAATAACATTTACTACGTCGAATGGGATACCCTATATTTTTTATTTGTTACCTGCTGCCGAATGAAAATAATGCTTATCGGCAAAGTGACCCACGTAAGACTGACAGCAGCTGATTGCACGAAGCTGTGAAAAAAGTAAGAGCGGTCCTTAGAGAACTGACTAAGACTCGAAAACCAGATTTAAAAATAATCAACATTTGCTCTTAAATGACATGTTTAGGAAGCTACAGCGAGTTTTGGCTAAATTATAATTATACTTGACTGAATAACACGTGCACTTCCTACTTCGGATCGCTCTTATACTGAATTTATAAAAGGTAGACGTTAATTAGAACTCCATTTCTGTATAAAATTTGTCTTAACGCGTATCGATCAGTAATTATAAATCCTGCATTCTCATACATAACAGTATATATCTCCACTTCACTAAGCAAGCTATTCTCAATATTTGGTTTCATCTAAAAAATCCCAAATTCACTTCGGCCATATAGCTGCGAGTGAAATGTCTAAGTTAACTAACTTATTTTAATTTCTGGAATAAATTTATCTCATTATATACAGCATAATACAGTAATAACGAGTCCACTAGATTCAACAATTGGAATACTCTATACCTTGTGTTCAAAAACTTGTCAGAACGTATATATCCGAAATAACCAATAAAGTACTAAGCGGTCTGGAGGATATATGTATGTAAAAAATATATAGCCTAATTGTATTTAAATATTGTAGATCTGAACATTTACAATCGACTATCATAACAATCCTTAACTGCGTACACAGAAAGCAACTACAATAGCGCATTTAATTATTTAATTATGACATCATATTTCTGGCGCTCATATTCCCAAGAACATAAAACATAAAGCAGAGAATCTACTACATTATGGTGAATTTTTGAACACTACATAATATATAATGAACTATTATATACCATTATATGGTATCAAAATGGAAAATTCCGCTGTTCAAATGAAGAATTAATAGCAAAATTGTACTCACTGTGACTGTTCGTACAACTCGCAGTCCATCGTCAAAATATACCAGTAATGATGGACCAGACATTGAGCGTTACCTCAAGACTACTGCAGATGACCTACTAGCGGATCTCAAACGAAAAGATCGTGAAATCAACGCGAGATCTAAAAAGCAAAAGATTGTCAAAACTACATTTGACTAAGTAGTATAACCAGTGGTGGGATTTAGCTGGTTAATACCAGTTCTTGCGAAAATGTTTATTGAATTATAAAAGTTAGTGATTGGTTTTAAAATAAAATCTTATCTTACGCATTAGCTTCCTATTCAACATGAGAATTATATTTGGGACTGACAAGTGAAGTGGGCATAAAACCGGCCTACTGGGTCTACATATTGTTCGTCAGTCTATCATATATCACCAATAAATGGGCTTCAGGTATAGCAACCACTACTCAATAATTATGAGGCATTAGGTAGCCTCTTGGATATTTAGCGGAGGATATCCTCCGAGGTAGGCATGAGTATAATTTTGAGTTCAATCTCTCGCTACGGAGATATGGAAGGCTCAACAGCAATACGAATTATCAATAAGTATGTTCATTCTTACCTTCTGCTGCCTGAAGTGAAGCTTTCAACGGGATGCCGCATATAGTTCTGTACGTTGAAAAAATTCATTGAACATGCGTTTGCCTCGCGTATCTGCAAGAAGACGAGTTTATAAATTAATTTTATTAACAGGCAAGATAGATCATTTCATTCGGTCTAGCCAACAGATAATTACAGTTACAAGTAACGTTATTTAATGATGAGATTCACCGATTAAGTAATTTAGAGAATTAGCGAGATCCCAGGATTCCGAAAGCAAAATTTCGATGATTATCATTTTAACTCGCACCTACAAATTCTCTTATCAACACCGTTTCAGTAATCATCGAATTTCCCCACACGTGATAACGCGCGATTCTCATTATTAATCAACGTCGAAACGCTGTTTACCAGCCTTCTAAAAGATTCGCGGTACCGTTTGCTATACAAAAGTCAGATTTTATGGGTCCTATTGCACAGTGGCGCGATGAATGCATTTTGGAAGCAGTTTTTATTCCGCACAATCTGAAGTCACACATTCCGCACAAACTAAAGTTGTTACCGATATTCAGTAGTTACAAATTGTTAGCAAATATAACACAGCTCCAGCAAGAATTCTGTGTTAGATTTGCGATCTTGGCCAAATTTTAAGATGGAATAAGTGAACGATTCAATAATCAGTTATCAACAAACGTTAAGGAAATTTAAATCATTCGCCAGTAAATAATTTGAAAGGAAGAGTTTTCCAAGTGTTGAGAGCTTCTAATGTAATGTTTTAATGCAAGCTTTTATATTGTTTAGGAAGTCAAAGTTTGAATCAAGCATTGGTCTTGATTTCAAACCACTTTTCATTACAGTGCTTTTCTCATTGCAAGTTTCTATTGTAGTTAACAGCATAGTAAAAAATACAACAAAAACATCCAAAACTATACAAATTATAATCATCTTACCTAGAAGACACGCAAGACGTGCTCACACCACCGCTGCCGAAGACGAAAAGAATGATCATTTCAGCTTTCTATGAAAGACGCTGACGGTCACGCATTTATTAACAAAAAGAAACAAGAGAATAAAAAGCGCCCTTTTTTCTGTCTACGATAGAATCCCACTAACGCGTGCGCACGCAGTAACAGGTGACCATCACCTCTTCCTTCTTTGAAAATCATAAATCACGTCACATTACGTCAGCGGCCATTGTACAACATTTCTTCAGGACTCTCGTTTTTGAACATTACTACCATATATTAATATATTATTTACGGGACGCAAATGGAAAATATACGCGGTTAAAAAAATGCAAATTAAGGCTGTTCTTTTAAAGCTCTATCTACCTACGAAGTTTTATCTTTTAATGGAGTAAATCTATATTTGAAAACTTAAGTCATTTCTCAAGTGATAAAATAGGAAAGGCCTACGTACCCGGATAAATTACACACGCCAGAATATCATGGATGCATATTTATCGAGAAGGAGGGAAGGTATTTTGACGATATTCGAAAACCATCTGATTTAAACACAGGAAAATATTTATAGGGAATTTGGAAGATGATTACAGATAACGGGAAATATGCTTAAAAATATAACAGTGATAAAACAGCATTACTGATAGACGTCAATCACATTGATTGGCACTGAAACGTCATACTTAACAGCTGACTGATCACAGGTTACTAGTTTAGATCGAGGCCGCGAAAAGTGGATAGTAAATAGTAAAATTAAAAGTTTATTTATTTCTACGAGAAAATATTGGACTACTACGAAATTACATTAGGGAAACGTTATTAGTTTAAACACCATGAATGAAGCAATACTGACTACATCACCAATTCAATTTCACATTAACCGGACAGCATACCCATGTCCCAATGTACCAAGAGAGGTCGGGGATGGTATGGAAAAGATGTCTCCCATAGAACCTGTTACCGGGTCCCCCTTTCGCCCCAAATCGATTTCTTCCAGTGGGTATTCGACCCCCAACTATTCCCCGAGACTCATGCTCGAAGTTAGGTCCGATAAAGACAGCGAATATCTACAGCAAGAAGACGTTATCTCCATCCAATCATCAATTGATGTTCCTGGAAAAAGAATCCAAGAATCCAAGTTCCTGCAGGAGGAAACTGAAGCTTTGAAAAATCATTTGAAAATACAAATCCAGGTATGGACCATACTTTTCCAGCATAAATCTTTGATCTATGAAATTTAAATTTTATAATTCAATTCATAGGGAATGGAATAAATAAAATTGTGTGACCCGGCATATCCAATATGATGACTATACCTAGGATAGTAATTGTTTGAATATGCCAGTAATACTTAATTACCGTAGCAACTGTTCAGTGTTTTAAATTTCTCGTGATGTTAATTGCCCTAGGTCAACCAGGAACTGAAAAGACTTCTTGTTGCTTCTATTGGAGAAGATATTGGCTTTCACTATGAAAGGATCGCTACAGAAAAAGCTCAACTACAGATGGAGAATGAGGAATGGAAAAAGAAGCTGAGTGCTCAGGTTTGAATACAAGACATTACTGATTAAAAACAGTTACGATACAATTTCCATTAATACTATGAAACTAGCAACAAGCATATAAAGTATCGAGAATATTTTTGGCTTTTAGTATGCTGAACAGTTTTGTTAAAATCTGTTACATTCATGGCTTATACCAAATATATTCTCAACAAATGTGTTCCATAAGCTTTTAAAGCAAAAAGATATCTTCCAATTCCCATCCTGGAAGATTTTCTAATTTCTTTGCCTTTATTATGCCAAAGGAAGAAGAATCTGAAAGATTAAACATTTCATGCGACATCTGGAGAAGTAAATTTTTAGCAAGTCGAGTCCAGTGCGACGAGACACAAGAAACCCTGCTGAAGCTGCAGAAAACACAGCGAGAGATGGAAACCGCAGTGCGTGGTTTGCTCAGAGAACATAGAACGAGATCTGAACATTTAGAAGAAACGCACGAGACCTTGACACACTTGTACGGTGCATTACAATGGGGAAAGAAGCCAGGTAATTATCTAAGGTCTAAAGCTGCATGTAATGCTGGAAAAATATTTGATAGTTCAATCGAAAGTACATAGACGAGAAATTTTTAATTTGCAACTGCAAATGTATCTACATCATTCATTTATTTACAGAGAACATGAAGCAAAATGAAAATGAAAAAAATGAAGCCTCAGTTGACGAAGAATGTCTCACACTTGCCAATAAAATTTCGTCCCAACTCCTAGGGATTTCCTCCCGAGAACCTTCCAAGAGGCTCAACTACAAAAAGTACATGTTGTCATGGAATCGGATGAGCTCGAAAAAAGCTCCTCCTCCTCCCGAGGTCGACATGGAAACGGATGTAAAGTTGACCCTGGCTGAAAAATATGTTCTCCAGTTATTAAGGGAGAACAGTGGGGTAATTACCCCGAGCTCGTCCAACCTAGAATACTACCCACAGTCAAAAACGAGTAACAGTGGTCGTAAAGCGTCCGGTACTGTATTGGGTCGATTTCATCCTCATACAAAATATGAAAACATAACATTGGCATGCTGTAGTAAATGTAAGGGAGATATTCATTTAGTTTGAACAATGAAGCATTCTAATTCAGCTCTATTTCAGGAATTCTGTAATATTAATTTTCTCATGAAGCCTACTGTAAGTTTGTATATAGACTTGAATTATATTAAAGCATATGTTTATGTGAAATTTACCATGTTATTACTGCTGTCTTGAAAATTGAATTCAAATAATGAGTGTAACTTCATTATAACATGATCGTTGAAATCCGTAAAGTAAACTCGTGTAATGACAGGGAATCGGAAAATTGTAATCCCTATCCCCAGGGATCACCTTACCTTTATTTATGTCCCGTTTTTTTAGTGTAACCCGAAATAAACAAGATGCAAGCAATTGATGTTTACGTGAGCAACTAACTATACGAAGCAAATATTGTATGTACATGACGCAAGCCAATAATCACGACAAGTGACAAGTGTTGTAAATATAGTTTATATATATATTATCGTATGTTTTTAAGTTTTGTTTTTTCAGCAATAAATTACTGGTGCAAATCTTCGAAAATCAAATGAACGTATTGTATCAGTTCATCAGCAAGACACAGAATTATCTCCAAAACCACCATTTCTCAGGGCATTATGCGAAAAGCGATGTTTGGACGGGCCCAATTTTCTGCATTTCAACCATGTTAACATAGAATAATCTGAACATCATCACAAATTAAAACTGCAGACCAAAAAACTGTGCATGTGTCAACCATTTCCATGTGATAGTGTCTGATCACAGAGCAAAAGTTACCATTAGTTAAGCTCTCCATCTGCACATTTACAATTGAGATTTCAATATACAGGATACTTGCCAGGCTTTTACAATTCTTCCATCTCAATACCTTTACTGGATTCTTTAGAACTGATCATGCACAGCTTTTCTTTGCTGTCCTTCGAGTCATCGATGTAATCACAAGGAATGTTTACCATGGTTTCCCTATAGATACCAATCATCACATTGTTTAACAATGTCTTACTTGTACGGTTCTATTTTTAGTCAATGTTTTAATGGATTAAAATAAACAGACTAGGATTCATTAATTCTAAATTTAAAACGGTTTGTGAGCATGAGATCTAATATTCTTACCTTTCATCCGTTGTAGAATCTTTCTCTCCTTTGACAATGAATTTTTCGCTTTCATAGTTTTGCTTCTTCGCCTCAGACTGGCTGCCACTGGTTTTTCGCTCTATACAGCTACGTAAGTTGAGCGCAGCTGATCTATATGTAAAATAGATCATTAGCTTTAAAACAGCAGTCAGATTAGTAACAATGCAGTCCAATGGAATTTTCTTCGTCAGCAGGGAGACATAAAAAACATTTTTATGTCTAAGAAGTTGCTTCGAATAGATTTACCTGACAGTATGTTTGATTTTGATCCCAATGCAAACAAATCGAATATACAGAAGAGGAGACGTAGCAAAATTCAAATCGCTGATGATCAACAAAGCGTTATGCAGTTGTTCACCGAAATCAATCTGCAAAATATGTTTATGTATAATTAATCTGTTCATATAGACATGGAAATAGATATATCTTGCATTGTTCAAACTCCTGGGCTATATGGTACTGTGAAGACCCTCAAGAAGTTGGAAATGTAGTGGGCAATTAGTTAGGTTTAGCAGAGTCAAAAGCGAAGCACCAAAATTGCACCCCTCCCCATAAATAACTTCACTATAATATTAACTCAAAATTACAAGCAGAGCACTACATACATAAAAATTTTCTGACATCAACAGAAAGTTAGTGGCAGTGGTGACCCCGATGAGTTGCAATTAGCCAATTACATCACTGGGAACAGTTTACAAATCCCTTACTTACTTGTCCTGCTATTCCGGTTAACAGAGCGATATTGAACACGTTGATCGGAAGCCAGCAAGCGAAATACAGAAAGAAGAAACAAAAACATATCACGATAGTTCGACGACATACGGCTGGCTCGCTTTCAGCTATTGAACCGAATCGTTTAATTTGTTTATTGGAAATGGTCAATCCACTCTCAGAATCAGGGCTTTGATGTTTGATCTCTCGCAAATCTTCGAGACGCAGAAAGATGACCAAGTAACATACAAACATTACCTGGAAAATTCGAAAACAAATATTCAGAAATTAATATTTTATTTCCCCTACTTTTCAGTTTCCATATGTCAAATAGCAACTACCCTCCCGTCCTTCCCAACTTCACCCTCATGGAAATTCTTTCAACTCACCAGGCAAGGCAAGAAAAATATGAGAACCATTTCACTGATTAACAGTGTTCTCTCTTCTGTGTTGAATACTAGTTTTTGATTTTCATTTTCAATATCATCAATGTAAACGAAATAGTTCTTGTTGTCCATTTCTTTCCTGGAGATTTAAAAAAAATTAAAGTCTACATTGCCGTATTTTCTCAAGAATAAAATCTATAGTGTATGATTGCGTATAGGTTGAAATTTCAAACATGAGAACTCTCCCAAAATCTAAGGGTTGACTAATACGCCGAGCATAGTGGGATACATTGCAGAGACAAAAATGAGGCTATGACACTACCAACAGGCCTACATTCATATAGTAGTGCACTAATTCTATCATGTTATTGTTGTGCTACAACTTGTATGTAATATCCAAATTATACATACTATTGGTATGCTAGGCTGCTGGTGAATTTAAATTCTTGACAGTTAAATGGAAGTAGTGCTGCCTTATTTCGAGGGTCGACTTATCCGGCAAATATGAACTAAACCTAAACCAGAGAATTTCAGGTGTCGACTTATACACCAGCAAATAATATAATTAAAAAATAGCAGGTAGATGTAAGGTGAACTTACAGCGGATAAGAAGATTCATATCCATCACTCAGACTCAGATTCACACACAAATTTCCTGTGGATTTCCCCTCAGGTATATGAAGTCTGTGATAATTAAATATAATATTACAACCGTAATTTGTATTATTGTCAAAAGCAAATATTTTAACTTATTCCTTTCTATGTGATAGTTGGTCACATTATGTTTAAATAACGTTAAAATTGAATATTGGCAAGCAATATTATAACATTTCATTGCATCTTTAGCTGTGTACTCCTAACTCATGGAAATGGATGGGAGTATGCATAATATTAATTTCTCTAGAAACGAATGAGCTTTCTGGCATTGTTTGGCCTATCATGTAACCACCTAGCTGTAAAAATGTCTATTAACCATTTTAACTTCACCCTGGGATTGTTTCTATAAGACGTCGATAAAAAGATCTAAATTCAGTATGCTCACATATACAGTAACCTTGGTGTTAGAAGAGAGTAAAAAAGAGTTGATGTGTTAAAGAGCAATAACCAGTTCGGAGGAGAGAGCTAATGAAGAACGCTAAAATATTCCAACCGACCGCACCTGCAAAAGCATTCTGGAGCAAAACCCATGACACCACTGAACAGAATCTCGGGAACAGAGAGCAGAAACGAGATTGCCCATGACGCAGCAGTGATGATGAAAACAAATGCATGTGAAAAGCGTACAACGGAACTACCAGAAACTTTTTTTCTTGTTTCCGAATACAGAATGATGCTCAAAATCTAAAAACATAGAATATGCTGTTTGAATGCCGCGACGTCTCTGGTATATTCAAGTCCACCGGTAGAGGGGGCATCCGGGCATACACCGTCGCCCATGAACGCCCAAGATTACAGTACTTTAGGGATTTGAATGCTATGCTTTCTTCCATTTTTTCTCTCAATTCCCATGCATCTTATACGTCGCCAGGCCACCGTATTTTACGGATTATATAGCGATGTATTCCTCGAATCCGAAAGATACTGCATAAGTATGTAATGATTTTTACACCTAACGTGATTTTATCATTGTCGTGTGCGCCTCTTGCGGGTGTTGGGTTTCATCATTTATGGTTCTCGCCCTGTTTTTGACGAAATAAGTTGATCTGCTCTGCGAAATTTCAGTGTTCGTCGCGTCTTAACACATGTTCCTTCCTGTCAGTTGGTGTTGCGCACAGTGCGGTTGTGTATAAACAACTCGGGAAAAATCTACGGACGATAGTTATTTACAATTTTTCCCCAATTTTGAACCGTGTGCCTTATACAGCTTCAAATTTGTAAAACACACTCGTAAATTAAAATTTGAACGATGAATTACTCCGTTCTTTATCGACGACGATCGTCGGATACACTGTTGCTCGCAACGGTCCCATCTCTATTTGTGTCGGAATTTTTCTAATTTAAGAGTTTAGTAGCCCTGGTCCCTGGGAAATATTGCATTGGTTTTCGCCCTACTCCTAGGAACCAATTAATAACGAAAACCGAAGCTCCACTGTATATATAGGATCGAGAAAATTTCCATTTTCCTACCAGTAAAAAAGTAACAGCTGAATAATGACCGAAAGTCTCAATTGTGGCGTAGGTCTTGCAAGCCATATTCGAAAAAATCCATTGATTACGTAACAATTCCACAACTTTGACTGGGTAAATAGAGATATGCAGCAGTTGACCTACCGCCATGTTCATGATAAACCTGTGAAATAAATCGTAGTCAAAAATATAACTACAGAACAAAACAGCGACAAAGACTGTTTGACGGCATAACAAAAATAACAGATCTACAGTTTGACATCCGGTGTGAAAAGTATCATGCATATTTATAGTGATGTTTTCTTCTTCAGGGTATGGGTTACTTCTTCCCTGAGCTGCTATATGGACAAATCGCTAGCTGCAAACTGCTCAGACCTCAGTGGGGGTTTATATTATGTATCGATAAATCAGTCTTAGTCTCAGTCCAAAGTTATGCAGCAGTACTCACCAAAACGTTACTTTTTTATATCTTCGCGAGATAAGTATTTCCATAATAACGAACACATTACCACACAAGCCAAGGACGAACGTTATCAGTTTGAAAACGATAACAACGAAATTTCTTGTGCTGTGATCGATGTTTGGTGCTGTCCCTGTGGGGAAGGCAGTAAAACCTGTCTCAGTGGGGACAAATGTCGTCAGATTTTCGAAACCGGTAACTTGGAAATCCGTAACAGACGACTCATTTGTTTCGTAACGATCCGATGTATAGTCGTCACCAGAAAACTCTGGTAGAAATCCGGTTAAATAATCGTCATCACCTTGAAATAAAACGGTATTTTTGATGAAGGTTTTATTGAAATTTCAGTAAATATTGGTTCGAATATTTACCTGATATGGTGTAATATGGATTTAACACATATTCCTCCATAGTTTATTATATATTTATAGTTAACTGACCAGCTTATGAGAGAGAAAAATAGTACAAAGTTATAATTTGTTCTAATTGTGGAATGAGTGCCCACGTCAACTTGCTCATACTGTACAGTACAATGTCTGTGTAACTTAGTGTACAAGTGCCTGTGAAACCACTGTACTGCTTCTTCCAAGTGCTGTGCCTCCTTCTTATTGGCAATTAGTGCCCATGTGAACTTGCTAGTACTGTCTAGTGCAATATTTGTATAAGTTAGTGGAGAAGTGCCTGTAAAACCACTGTACTGCTGTGCCTCCGTCTCATTCGGAACGAGTGCAAATGTCAACTTGCTAGTACTGAACAGTGCAATATTTGTATAAGTTAGTGAAGAAATGCCTGTAAAACCACTGTACTACAAATGCCGCACCCCTTCTCTATGTCACCTGTGCCACTGTTCTCTTATCACCTGCAGTGCTCGCTCGTAAGTGTTATTGTGTCGAAATGTTACTCTTTAAAGTCCAGATTTTTTTGCTATTGCAATTTAAGGATGATAGGAGTCGTTCTGTATATAATTAATAAGGACTGGAGACCCAAGCATTACAATAAAGGTAATGGTTTACTGTACTTATAAAGGTCGGTTCAAAGCGTCGACAAAAATCGTGTAAACAGTTAAAGGTCTTGAATCCTTGAACGTGTTAGCCTGTTTCTGAACGACCTATTAAAAAACACATGCTGTGATGACTGGAACTGTCGTGACTTCAATCAATGTCTGGTCAAACGAAATACCTAACTATTAATATAGTGCAAGGGATACTGCTTTATTGCACTGAAGACTTTTTTGTGAGTGAATGTGAGGCTACCTCTCGCGCTTATATTGATAATAATCGGCAGTAAAAAATCCAATTAGCAAACCGTATTGTGATGAATAACAACAATAGTTATCGCGGGAGCAAAGTTTTAAGGCCCAGATCGATAGAAAGCTACTCGTGTGCATTAGCCATGGAGTGCGGTGCTAGTGCCAGTATAAAAAGCCAAAATAAACAATTAACCAGCGGGAAATTTAACAGCGGTATTTTGTCAGCTCCGGCACCGAAAAAATTACCACTCCACCCCTGGCAAATACCAGAAATTCTCAGCTACAAAAAGCTAGTCAAACGTTATAGTAATTTCCCTGATAACAGACGAAAATGTTTGTACTTTGCGGCCGCAAGCACTTACTTGGATCACTCCGACCTGAACAAAGTGCAACATACTATCATTATGCTGTCATATACACTGAACACATAGTTGCAAATCCATTACATTCGTCATAACAATAAATAACATAACCTACTGCAGTGATCCCAATGTCGTGGTATTACCAGTATTAAAAACCACAACAAGCCGAACAATTCATGGTATTACTGTTGAACGTGATGGAGACTATTTGTATCTGACTGCAGAATGCAGCAGAATACCAATTTCACATTTGTAGACTATTCATATCGCCGTTATTCACTGATTTGAGGAGTTAAAATACCTTACTGGATAAAATTGCTATCTCTCGCCATTCAATCCCCACAGTATTTTCTTTTGATTTGCAACAAAATAGCAGTGCTGTAACTGAGTGACAAATCACCGTCTGTAGAGGATAGCAAATGGAACAATTACCCGATTCCTGATAAAAAACCAAACAGCTATTCCATTGTACTAACTGCTGATAGTTCATTCATAATTTCAGCTAAAAGTTTGGTTTTGTTATGAATGAATCCTTTAATTTCTTACATTTATTAATTTCATTCCATTCCATACATTCTTCAATTTTCTTACAACCATTAATACAAGTATATAGCAATATATAGTAGTGGAAGTATATTCCTTCGACCATCAATGGAGAAGCCTCAGCGCCAAACTACTATTGCCATATTTCCCAAGCCGAGAAGCGGAACAACTTTATCTAATGACGTCGCGAGAACCTGTCATAACAGGAAAATCCCTAACAATCTATAAGTTTCCATAATTTCAATAACCTCGGTAAAACATATGCAACGTATCTAACACGTCCGGTTGCGTAAACTGAATAATAGAAAGACCCTTTCATCATTACACCTTGCGTTCTTGCAATGTAAATGCATATACACTTTAGAATATTAACATAGCTACAATGAACTCGTTGAATGAACAGTTGAAATGCCAAGTTTGTTGTTTTCGTGGTATTCGCGGTGAGCAATAAACTAATTCATTTTGAAGTAATCTTATTAATCTCTTTCACATCTTAGTAAAAGCGCCCGTAGGAAAGTCTGTGCCATTCCTCCATCAGTAAAGAAACCACTGCGGTGTCTCTCAAATAAATATTTCTTGCTAACGGCAGGTCCGGATTAGGCTAGTGCTATTGCCTGTAGCATATGTTATGACGCGCTCTACGTTTAACAATATATATATTACTTGAGGATATCAGTTCATTTTGAGTTATCGGCGGTTTTAGGCAATGGTGGTGTGCTAGTATTTCTAGGGGAGAATCGGGAAAAGATGATATGTACAAAAAATGATTTTCATTCCAATGTCGTGTGTAATTTATCAAACCAACTTTACCTTATACACCGTACCGTACTTGGTACTATCAGCGGTAGCTATTGATACGTATCCTTCGTGGATGCAGCAGTAGTACTGTACGCATAAATATTAAAACCTAAATTATCCAGTGCATAGCAAACCAACCACTTTGATTTTCTATGCAGCCAGCTAATTCGTGGTTTGAAACTCACGTATTGTTATACAGTATCTTGAATTTTCCAATACGGTCATTGAATCGGATATTCTGATACACAAAATTACCCGACGAAAACACTCAAAAACGCGAGCCCGTGGCGTTTTCTACTCTTGCTAATATGTAAATCCGACCATGGACGAAAATAAATCTCGTACTTAGAAAAGGATTTGTCTAACTTCGTGTCAATAAGAGCCTTTTCGTTAAAGGCTCAACTGAGTTGCTCTGCTCGTCTTATCATAAACGATAAATAAATTATTCTGAAAATTCGCCATGGCGACTAAACATGCGATAGTGCATCGATGAATCACTGCTTTAATATTTAATCACCTTTTCCTTTGAAAAGAAAATATGCTCTAAACAGTAACAGTTCACAATAGAAGTATACAAGGTGTCTTAAAATTCCATATACACACTCATGTTAATACCAGACATGTTACTCATGTTAATACCCCAGTGTCGTTACCATAATAATGGGAATACATAAAGCTTAAATAACAAGAATTCTTAAAGATTGCTTTTGATTTACGCCAAACTTAGCTGAGATTGAACTTATATCTGAAAAGAAAAATAGACCTTAATGTGTTCAGTGAGTTTTCAACCACTCGGTAATGATTGATCTTTGGTACAGACAGCTGTTTTGAATGCTTCAAGGCACTGTAAGCGAGGATTTTCTCTTGTAATATTGAAACCTAAGACCGCGTGCCAGATTACTGCAGGATATACCAGTTATTTTGATCCGTAACATGACATCAATGGTATTAGGAAAAATTAAGTTTAATATAAGTTGTAGTAACGCTACCGGGAATTTTACTTGTTTACTTCCTCATCAAGCTGCACTGCTTTTCCCCATCACATAACGATTCACAGCTAAGTATCTAATTGCACATCAAAATGACATGTGAAATGACTTGCAGACGGCGTTTCCACTCTCGTGCTCCAAGTCCTTTATAACGCAACTGCTCAAATAATGAAATACACTAAAAATAGAATGTGACCACTGAACAACACATGTACTAAGTCTCGTACCAAACACCGAAAGCGTTTTCCTACAAATTCTTCTGCAAAGCGGCGTACACCTCAAGCAAATAGTGCCTCGCGAAAACATTGGAATTAAGCCCCTGTTCAAACATCTTACGTCCACTTTAACTATCAACTCAAAAATACAACGTTAACATTTTAAATACTAAATTGAAGTACTACATGAAAATTACAGCTGCACATTCCTTGTTTTTACTTTTGATAATTGATTTACGATGTTCTTTCACAAAGTTGGATTCCACCCCCTCCAAATCCAGGTATTATTCTGGGATACATCTGGACCTCCCAAGAGCCAAATTTAGTAAAGATCGGTTGAGAAATGGAGACATTGTTCCAAGAAAAATAAACAGACAAACCTCCGATCAAAATAGTGTATACCGCTGAAGAATAAACCATACTTCATTGCTGGGGTGGTGGAAGTGAAGTTACTGAAGGATGAACCACACTCCACTGTGAATTGAATTCACTTCGATATTTTAACCGTATGAATCTACCAAACCAATGACTGGTCAATGAGAAACTGAAAAGATCAGCTCAGAAGACAAAATGTAAGATGGCAATCAATGTATTTCCATTCACATATGACCAAAACCAAGGCTCATGAATAATAAAACCAAAAAAGCAAACAAATATTAGACTAGAAGCTCTCCTTCTTTAGGAGAAATATTCACGTTGATGGGGGTGGTGGAGGAGGGGCAGGGGGCATTCCGAACCCCATCATGCCCATACCCATCATATTGTTATACTCCATATTGCCGCCCCACTGCTGGTTGGCATTCCCAGATTGACCGGACTCGTTCCCGTTGCTTGGTGGCGGAGGAGGAACCGGACCGGGTCCTGATGGCATCGGGGGTTGACCCATTCCTCCTGAATTCATGTTACCCATTCCTCCCCACATACCATAACCCATCATATTGCCATATCCTCCCATTTGGTTATTCTGCATTCCGTTGCCACCTAGTGGAAAAGAAATATATTGTAAAAATATATCATATGGAAGGGATAAAACAACAACAGTCAGATTTAGACAGAAGGTTTGATGATAAGTTGGTCTACGACTTTATGATCAGCTTACTAGTATATCCCTGTTTCTAGGTGATTTTTTTAACAAGCTTTTTGTTTGTATCGAACAGCAAGTAACAACCATTTCATACCTTCATATTCATTGTTATTTGATGACTCAGTCGATTTACTTTCTCCTGGTGGCTCCTGTCCATCTCCATCAGAAGAGTTTGCTCCCCAAGACTGCTGTTGCCAGTTGGATGACGGGCCACCTGACGAACCAGGAGGAAGANTAAAGATCGGTTGAGAAATGGAGACATTGTTCCAAGAAAAATAAACAGACAAACCTCCGATCAAAATAGTGTATACCGCTGAAGAATAAACCATACTTCATTGCTGGGGTGGTGGAAGTGAAGTTACTGAAGGATGAACCACACTCCACTGTGAATTGAATTCACTTCGATATTTTAACCGTATGAATCTACCAAACCAATGACTGGTCAATGAGAAACTGAAAAGATCAGCTCAGAAGACAAAATGTAAGATGGCAATCAATGTATTTCCATTCACATATGACCAAAACCAAGGCTCATGAATAATAAAATCAAAATAGCAAACAAATATTAGACTAGAAGCTCTCCTTCTTTAGGAGAAATATTCACGTTGATGGGGGTGGTGGAGGAGGGGCAGGGGGCATTCCGAACCCCATCATGCCCATACCCATCATATTGTTATATTCCATATTGCCGCCCCACTGCTGGTTGGCATTCCCAGATTGACCGGACTCGTTCCCGTTGCTTGGTGGCGGAGGAGGAACCGGACCGGGTCCTGATGGCATCGGGGGTTGACCCATTCCTCCTGAATTCATGTTACCCATTCCTCCCCACATACCGTAACCCATCATATTGCCATATCCTCCCATTTGATTATTCTGCATTCCGTTGCCACCTAGTGGAAAAGGAATATATTGTAAAAATATATCATATGGAAGGGATAAAACAACAACAGTCAGATTTAGACAGAAGGTTTGATGATTAGTTAAAAACAGAGTATATGAGCTGTGTAAATATGCAAATAAATCAGGTCTTAAATCATTGAGTCAGATCATTATTAGCTTTTCAGTTTTTGACGTGTATTTTAGGTTTTAGCCTACACTTGCTGGATAATTCACACTCCCAAACTAAGGCAGAATTACTACTATTTAACTCTAAGCATTCATATGTATTAAGCTTAGCATGTAAGTAGTATATCAAACTTGGATCTTCCATACAAGTTGTGCTACAAGACTAACATGATAGAATTAGTACACTACACATAAAGATATAGGCCTGCTGGCAGTGTCACGGTCTCATTTTCGTCTCTACCATGTATATATAACTTTCAGCAGATAACAGATCAGCGTACTTGTATATCCCTAGTTTCTAGTGGATTTAAGATCAGAGTTTTATATAACAAGCTTTTTTGTTTGTATCGAACAGCAAGTAACAACCATTTCATACCTTCATATTCATTGTTATTTGATGACTCAGTCGATTTACTTTCTCCTGGTGGCTCCTGTCCATCTCCATCAGAAGAGTTTGCTCCCCAAGACTGCTGTTGCCAGTTGGATGACGGGCCACCTGACGAACCAGGAGGNTTTTTGTTTGTATCGAACAGCAAGTAACAACCATTTCATACCTTCATATTCATTGTTATTTGATGACTCAGTCGATTTACTTTCTCCTGGTGGCTCCTGTCCATCTCCATCAGAAGAGTTTGCTCCCCAAGACTGCTGTTGCCAGTTGGATGACGGGCCACCTGACGAACCAGGAGGAAGAGGGGGTTGTTGGGGAGCAGAATTTGGTGGAGGAGGTGGAGGATTCATCATATTACCCATGTGACCACCCATACCCATGTTAGATCCATCCATGTTTCCATAACCCATACCACCATCATACTGACCCATCCATTGCATATTACCTGCAAAAGAGTTAAAATAGTTTTATATTTTAGAAGTTTTATAGGAGTATGCATGTTAAAGGGAATATTCGGTATATCATGACTGATGTACACACTAACATTAGCATTCCTCAATATCTCAATATCTCAATATCTCTATTACTGCATATACTTCCTCAGAAGTCGAGTTTTTTACAAGTGAAATTTTACAACTCCACTTCAAGTCAAGTAAGAGACATAAGACTTGGATTTCTGGCTCTTATTTGACCTTCTCTTATAGTCAAAGTGACTCAAGTATATATGGTACAAGACTGTCTCTCATTGAGACAGATTCAAACGCTTCGATAACACTCTATTATCATATCACATATACGAGGAAAGCAGCAGTGATTCAAACCTTCTTTTAAATCAATTCAAATATTGGATAACATCGTATTCTCCTCTCATTAAATAAAAATATTCAGTGAAAGTATTTTATTAAAAGCACATTACCTTGTGGATATCCTTGATAACCATAACCTTGGTGTCCAGAACCCCTACCTCCTCCTCTGGGACCATAATTACCCCCTCTACCACGATTATCTCCTCTCATCCAAGGTGGGGGTCTTACATTGGGGCCGCCCATCATATTCGGCCTGAAAATTACAAAAATTGATTTTAAATTCAAAATCCTAAACAGTATTAATTGATGTAATTTACTTTGACAAAATTTTTTTAACTTTGTTTAGGGACAATTATATTTTATATATGTTCTAGCAGGAAAGATATAATCTTACATTGTGTTTCTGAGACCATTATTCCATATTATTAGCTAGACAATATATCTCTCTTCCAAAGTGATGTAATAAATACCAATTATTTTTTCTATTTTTTGTTGTTTGAACACATACGGATTATAATTTCCAGGCGGTCCATTGTATCCCATGGGACCTCCATATCCAGGTCCTCTTTGTCCCATCCACGGTGCCCTGGGTCCACTGAACTGATCTCCACCAAATTGTTGATTGCTGTTATCTTTATTCCCTGCGCTGTTACCACCAGATGACACTGGACCTTCACCAAGTTCAGCCATGAGTGACATGTACTGAAAACAAGAACTATTATTAAAACTGCCCAAATGAAAAATTGAGACATTTGTCTGAATGTAATAAATGTATTACTTCTATTAACAGTTATACAACATGAATAGGGCCACTATAATTTCATAACTAAAAACTGGGATGCGTTAAAAAAAAACATTTCAAGTTTGCTTCCTATTTAGAAGTATATAGCTATTAATTAGATGTATTCTGGGCAGACCAAAACTAATATGCAGAATTAAAATATCACCAAGAATAAACAAAATAAAAATATCGCATTGAATTATACAATGACAATTCTGTTAAAAATGTGATGTATGGTAGGCCTAAATATGAATGATGATCACATACCTCGCTGTCCATTTTTGCTTTATCAACTTCATTCACAGGCTCACCGTCGGCAGAATTTGCTTCCTGTTGAAGACCGACACTGGGAGCCTGCGACAAGCAATCCTGAACGAGATGTCCACGTCCTCCACATTTTGTACACACGGTGGTGTTAGTGATATTTTGATTCTCAGGTTTAAGCCACTCACGTTCTCTGTGAAATATAATATAAATACGTTACTTGGAACTTACAATATAATGTTCACAGCAGCAGCAAACATAAAATATTCAACAAAACAAATACCTTGGCAAAGCATCATCTCGTAGTGTACCATTCAGTCTCGCCAATTCCATCAGTTGCAATTTCCGTAAATCATTTTGCCCTTCCGGCTGCTCAATTCCCTGTCGTGGAAATAATTCACTGTTAGTTCAAAAGCTGTGGACTCGGAGCAATTCTTGGGGTTACTGGAGCCGCAGTTTGTAATTTTCAAATTATAAAATTATCCACAACTCATTCACATTCCTACAGACATCAGAAATGTTCCTAATTTCATGTGGTTTAAAGCAAATACCACAACCACATACCATATTTCCCATCTCGTAAGAATACAAGTGGTAAGATGCACCCTATAATTACCTAGGTATTTTTTTTGAAAAAAAGCTGAATACGAAAATTTACAGTGGTAAGACGCACGGTAATTTGTAGGGTAATTTTTCAGGAAAAAATTGCGTCTTACGAGATGGGCAATAAGGTACGTGGTATCATAAATTGAGGATACAGAGTGGTATTTTTTAATAATTCCATAGCTCTGGTTAGTTCAATTCAAACATCCATCAGTATTCTCCATTCTTACTTGTTTAATAATTGCATGAATTTCTTTCACTGCCTTCTGGACACTCTCGATTGTCATTCCAGTAACGAGAGCATGTAATGGTTCGTCTTCGCCAGGTAGCGGCATTCCATCCTTTCTTCCAATCTTCCCTTCTTTCACAGAACCTTTCCCTCGAATCATGATCTTACATTGGGACTGAAAACATATTCAAAATGATAAGAATTCTGTAGAAGTTCCGGTAAGAAATACTTTTTACTATTTTTAGCAACATTTTAGTTGTATACTACTAACTCTTTTACTTAATATTATACAAACAAAATATTTTTACCGTTTCGAATGACAAAATTGGGTAAATGTAAAACTAAAGCAAAACCTTGAGAGAGGAGCAAAAATGAAGATAAAAGATTAAATTAAATCTAGTGTTTAACTCCTTGGACAAGGTCCAACAACCCATCCCATTATAATAGCTGAGTTGCATTGCATTAACTTGCAAGCAGCAATTAACACGATGATCAACACTCACTTCTTTTTCTATTTTTTTCAAAGTATTTCCTCTTGGTCCGATCAGCAATCCAACAAAATTAATACTTGGATTCAAATCAGACGGAATCACAATTTGTTCGCTTATTCTTTGAACCGGTGGTCTGAGATGATGAAAAATTGGAAATAAATGTAAAAAATGATTTGAAAATAGTAGTTAAGAAATATCCTTTAGCAACGGCCCATTTGGTAAATTATTAATTAATGGAAGATAATACAAACAATTCTTCAAACAGAACTTTGTTCGCATAACATTACATAACACCTGCAAAATGAATTATTAAATTTGAAATGAAATTACAGGTGCTAAGATATAAACAATCATCTTACTTGTAGTCCATCGGAGCTTTGTAATTTTCATTCAATCTCATCATATCTTGGATAAGCTTATGTCTGTCTTCTTCTAGTTTCTTCCTGGTTCTGTATTCTCTCGTGTTCAACCTCTTACCCTCGTTGTTATAGATCGGTTCTGGAGAAGGTGATCTGAACAAGATTATTTCAAAAACATTAAAATTCAATTCATAGAAAAACCCAACCCGAACAAGCACACTGAATTAAAATTCAATCTCTTGTTCATGGTTTATGGAGTTCTTTTCGTATTATAAGTAGCTTCGAAGCAATGGTGTTTAAAACCTCAGACAGGGCGATAATGTGGATGGGATATTTTCAGTCGCAAATAAACATTTACCGCAATCTTTTTTACTCAATTTCGAACCTCCTGTATTGTTGAAATCAATTTTTCTTTAAAATTTAGGTGTTGCAATTTATAATAATGCATAAAATATGTTAAGTTAAATAACAGTTGATATGGGATAAGCAAAATAGGTGTTTTGCTCAAATATGATGCCTGCAGTGATAAAACTAATTAACAGTCCCCAGACTCCTTAGACATTAGAAAAGTAATTCTTAATAGGAAAATATTATTATATAAAAATTTTTCAGTTTTAATGTCAGTATCACATTTCGAATTTGCCCACTCTTAATTAGTGACTCCTGAGGGTTGACTACAGGTAAAACATCATTGCTCTAGCAGGATAAACAAAACATACATCACGGAAGTAATTTAAATGGTGTTTTGGACGCCCTGTTAAAGATTTGCAGCTAACCTGTATGCTGTAATGGTAAGAGAATTATTATCATTAAAACTGCCTGTAAAAAGTCAGTTATACAGCAATCTTCATTTAAAAAGAAAATGGTAAGCTGGTTAAAAATAACTTTGTGTCATGTTAAAGAAAATCGAGTTAAATTTTCTGGGTGACTGCAGCGTAGATGAATTGCTGAGGCCGGAACCAACGGACCGAACCAAAAGATCGACCTATAACCTGTACTAGATTATGAATTTATTAGGTTAGGCTGCAATGTAAAGGCATTTTCAGGGGTCAGGGTTAACATAAAAACTAGGAAGGCATAACGGATACTCCCGTTCTGCTGTCGAGTGCTCGGCACTCAATTTTTTACTCTCAAACCTGTCTTCTGGGTTGGGCGAGATGCCTAGGTCGCCTGATTTCAATTTTCTTGTCAAATCTTCGATCTGGAGCTGCACTGTAAGTTCACGGTTACGGTAACACGTTGAAAAAAGAAAGAAAAACAAACTGAACGAATGTTAGCAGCAAGGAAACAACAACACACCTTGGTAGTGTGAAAAAATCTGACAATAAATAATTTAGAAACAGTTTATCTAGATTACGATTATTAAACCCGAGAAGTATACCATCAATTTTTCTTACTTTGAAAACTCCAGGGTTCAACCGTTTGATCTATAACAGACGTATTGTCCAGATATTGCTATCATTTGCCATGTGTAATCAGAATTCAAATTATATTATTACCGTACTTTCGGGTGTATTACCCTTACCGTGTATAATCCGCGCCCTTGCAAAATCAAACCCTTTCGGTGTATAACCCGCAGAGAAATCCAGCTTTACTATGTACTTATCAAGTTACCACTAACTACACATTAACAAATGCGCCACTCGCACACTCACACATGCGCTACTCGCAGCACATGTGACAGAATGAAATCGAACAGAGAAACGTCACAAGTGAAGTCAAAGGTTAACGAACGTGAACCAACACAAAAGATCTCGCAAAAAAAATCATGTATTACCGGCTTCATAGGACCCTGATTTTTTTTATACAAAACCATGTACAACCCGTGGGTAATCCATCCGAAAGTACGGTATGTCCCAAGGAGGTCTAACAAGTGGTTCTATTGCATTTTAGAATATTTTAACTAATATTTTAAGTATAAGTCGATCTTGAGTACGAGGTCAAATTAGAGTCTTATGTCATCATATTTTCTAACTGACATTTCAGTTAACAATTATATTTTATACTCAATAATTCATAATAATTATGAATAGAGAGAAAGGGGGGAAAGAAAAATGAATGGTATAACTCCAGAGACAACTATTTCTACTATCATTGCACTAAATCGATTATAGATTCAACTAAATGACAAATTACCATACTTACCATCTGGTCACCAATTAGGCAAAAGAAATTGATTGCGACTGGACTTACAGACCATATATACGAGACATAGCACAATATGAAAGATACCACAAGTAGTAAATAATAAATTCCAAGTCACCTATATAGGCTTTTTGCTGATCCTTTGTCAGATTAGCGGGAATGATCGCAGGAATTCCAGGGATATTCGTCTTCACCTCAGGCGTGCCCCATCGACTTCGTTTCTTCCTTGGACGACCGCGGCTTTCGTCCGGGATTTCTTCTTGTTTTATTGGAGCTGAAAAAAAATAATTAGCTATTGTTATTATGTTCATGTATTCCATGTAAACCTCACACAGAATTTAAGCCAAGGGAAAATCATATAGCCACGTCAAAGCAGAAAGATTAGGCTGAGGAAATCGTTTCCCATGCCGAAAAATAGCGCTGAATTATGCTATGATATAAAATTCTACATCCTCGCATTTCACAATGTCGAAGAGACTTCCCTGGTCTTTGTAAAGAAATTTGGAATTCTAGGATTCTATTAAGAATTCATAAAAACGTAAGGTTGTTCAATAATGTCAAACACCATGATTATTTCATAATAATAGTATTTAAGAACCTTGCATTTTACGTCATTATGCAAACGCAAAAACGGAAATTTTTGAATGAAAAAAACTCACTTAATTCTGCTACTTTCTTCTGTAGTTTCGCCAGATTAGCAGCTGCTGCTTGAGCTGCACGTAAGGCAGCTGCTGCATTCGAACTCACTTTATTTTCTTCATGCTTTATAGGGAACGGACTAGGTTGATTGTAGCTGGCCGGTGGGGGTTCGGCAGAAAACGTTCGTTTGGCCCCTATAGCGGGATTCCGCGGTCCGAGGGGAACGGCGTTCGCCCCTGTGAAGGACTTCCGTGACATATTCTCGAAATGTTTCTTCTGAAATCGGTAATATCAGTAAAATTCAAAATAATAGCAGTATCCTCTCTCAATAACGATCAACCACTGAATGGCTTCCGAGAAGAACATGGCGTGGAAAGAGATCACGTGATATATGACGTCACTGCCTTTTACTTAACTGAAAATTTTTGCAATTTGTTGGTTCTTGGATAGAAAACTAATTTAACTTATGATGGACAACGATAGACGAAAAATGAAACATCCATATTCAATTCAATTATAAAATCGTTATTTGAGCAGGGGAATATTCTACGATGAGTCGGGTTAACTTTTTTGAAAAATTTAACCGGTCTAGAACCATCTTCGCCGGCAAGAAATAAATATAATCTAGGAGTAGCTTACAATGTACATCTCATTACCTCGTAGGCTTGGATTAACGAATGATTTTGGATGCACTTCTACTATTCATCACAAAATATAGTTTGATATAAACTATATATATATGAAATATAAGATACAAAATGTTAGGTAAAATAGTAAATGAAATGCATGAGAAAACTCTTTCTATACACTCATTAAGAGGTATTATCACTGCAAGTTATATGTTAAATAAAAATACGTTACCGGATTTTAACCGGTTTCATCAGGACACCAACGTAAGTGAAGTTCTTTTTCTATGGTGGTAAAGAACTGAATACAAAGCATGGCGAAGTCAAAGAATCATACAAGTCACAATCAGTCGCGAAAAGCGCACAAGAATGGAATTAAACGGCCCAGGAGCCAGCGTTATCCTTCCCTAAAAGGCGTGGACCCTAAATTCCTGAGAAATATGCGCTTCGCAAAGAAACACAACAAGAGGAATGGTGGAAAGGCAGTCGTCAAAGCCTAAGCTGTCAATTTGAATACGGGCTGATGTTGGACTACGTCTATACCTTCTGTTGATACGGTGGAATAAAAAACAACATTATTTTCTATGATAACATTATTGCTATTGTTGTGTATGGCTTTATTCCATGGTGGAAATATAGTTGCTTTCAGTAATAAAACATCAGCTTGTGAACGAGAGGGTTGCTTGCATTATTAGTGCTTGAATAGTATAATGTATGGAAGGAAAACACTGTAAGCATGCAAAATTCTTAAAACAGATAGTAAAAGGGTCTAGTTGAGATTTTTTGACGGGATACAAAGTTTGTTTAGGGCCACTTCCCCTTCTTCATTAATTATCCTTTTCTTATACACTATTATTTTATGTCAGTAAGGAAAAACGGGTATGAAAGATGAGAGGGATGGAATGTGGAGCTTTGTTGATTTTCAGTATTTAGGCCTCGTGCTCGTATACTTCCTTCAGCCCTGCACACCACCCTTCATAGGATCTGGTTGCAGAATATAAAGCTTAACAGGAGTGACACATTCTGCTAGCGTTTCTTTAAGCCAAAACTTGTCCTAAAATTCACACGATTAGTAATAAAATCTGGAAGTATTGCTCAGTATAGTTTTCAGTAATTAAGAAGGAACATGTCAGTCCATGTATGGCAATCTAACCATATGTAAACACAATAAATAAAAATAAATATTACTTTTTAATACAAAAATAGGTTCAAATATTGAATAAAATCAAACATTTTTTGCATTTATAAAAACAGTAAGAATTAATCATAAATTTTGCATAGGCATAATTACAGTCAAATGAGAAGTTCTTTTGTTAAATTTAGCACGAGCATCATCCTCAACAATTTTCGTTTCAAACTGCAGCTTCAACTTGTATTTATCTTCCACAAAAAGTTCTATGCTTTCCTGAAAGCGAATAAAAAAGAAAATACTCATTTCCAAGTAATTTTAAAAAACAGGAATTAACCACTTTTACCTCTGTAATATTTAATGAACAATCTTGGACACTTGAAACCAAAGGCAAATGAATTTTCAACTGATACTTTGAATTTCCATCACCTTTAACTTGTTTCAGGGTATATTCTGGTTGAATGAGTTGTGCTTGATCTTCTGTCATAAAGAGTAGCAGAAAGTTTTAACAATAATGAAGACAAATTAATACATCAGAAAATTTGTGTACGGCACTAGATGCAAATAAGTAACTGCAGTTGTTTTCATGTACCTTCACTATTTGTTGGTTCTTCATCTACTTCTTGTATCAGCTTTTGTTGTCTCGATTTATCCATTCCCTTTCTCCCTTTTCCAAGTAATGAATCAAAAACATCTTCTTTCCTGAAACCATCCATGCTTGAATTCTCATCATCCTGTGCTGAAAGACCTTTCAAGAGATCTCCGGTAGACTTCAGGAAATCGTCTTTATTATTGTGCTGCTCGGCCTTTTTTGTCAAGTCTGCAAATGCAGGAATTTGGGCTCCACGGAGAAAAAGGGTTCGTGGATCAGCAGGAAGATCCCCTTTATATATCTCCTTATAAAACTTGTATTGACGACTGATTGTCATCTGGAAAATATTTTAATCTTAAAACTTGATGAATGAAACACAGAATACAAATGTTAGCAGTGGCGTGCCTACGGGATATAGCAAGCACTGTAATTGCACCGCTGTTCATAAGTAACTTTACCATAATATCAACTCAATAATACAAATCAAATCATCAAGTTAATCATTTAATTAACAAATTATGTCACTGCATGAAAATTACAACTCCACCTACCATGCTTTCACTACTTTGTTTTTTCTACAATCCAACTTTTCCCAGACAGTTAGTGTCTGGTCCTCAGGGCGTTCCATATGTTAGGTACACCACTACACCACTCTTACCTTTTCCTGGTTTTCAATCAATTTCAGTATCAACTGCATCAGCTCATCCTTTTCAAAAATATTTTTTATCAGTTTCTCTAAGGTTTGGTCATTGAGAGAGACTGGTATGACAATTTGTTTTTTCCCTGAAAAAATTATTTGATGTCTGTGTTAAATTAAGGTTTTCAGAGAGTCTGTAAGGTTGAATGAAACCTTTATTTTACAATATAATTACCCCACTCCAGTTCTTCATTCGAAACACAAAACAGTTCCTATCATTGACTTGAGTATGAAAATATATAACTGTACATTAACATCGTTTCTTTGATAAAAAAATCATCTCTAGTCAAATGTGACTTCTATTGTGAAATCGGTAATGTTGTTTCAGTTAAGTCGTGGTTTTCGGGAATCTTACTACGACATTAATCGGGTAATTAATGTTAATTGCTGTTAATAGGTTATATATTTGTCTTCAAAATAGATCACAGGTAACTGTAGACAACAGAGAATGTCTTGCACCAAATTGTATGCATAATCTCACCGTTTTGTAATTTGAGACCCTTTTTGAAGCCAGACATTATCCTGATTGGTTCGGATTCAGATTCTTCCGTGGGAAGTCTTTTCCAGCTGCAAATGTTGACAAATAAATCTTGTTCTTCTTTTCCCTTAAGTTTTAAATGACACAAGTTAAAACATATCAACATTAACTATTTATATGAAATGGGAACTTAGTCATAGTCATATTATTCCATAATATAATGCTGAAACCCAAGAAATGTATCGAAGAAATGTAAACACCCACTATTCATCATTCATTTTACCTCTCTTGAGTGGACAATGCACAAGAAAAACAGCGAGTTTGTTCCAGCCTATAATTTTAGAATGTGGGTAATGAATAGTGGGTAATTACTTTAGAAGAGCTGTGCTTGGAAATCGTTTCAATGAATGGGAGTATGCATAACCTAGATTTTTAGCAATATTTAGTTATCTTTGCTGCTTATGTAATTTCCTACTGGAGCTGAGACTTCATTACATGATTTTGAAAAGCATCTGAATATCTGTAGAAGGTCAAAATCTAACGAGTCTCCATGCTGTGGCAAGTTCATCAGTATCGGAAGATAGATTTAGGCCTATCGCAAATCATCTTTTCAAAAAGTTAAGAGTATCATTCACTAACCAATATTTTACTTTGAATACACATCCTTGGCTCCGGCGTTGAAGAAAGCAGTTTATGTTCTTCCATTTGTTTTTCAATAAACTTTTTGTAAGATTTCGGATCTGTGTTTGCGAGATCATCTAAGCGGTTCCATATATATTGTGCCTGGTCCTTCATTTCTTTGGAGTCCATGGCAAATACACTGCTGTACAAAATCTACTTCGAAATAAAACTGAATTCGAAGAGCGTTGGTTTGCCATAGTTTCCGCAAGATGACGCTCGGGAGTGTGATTACAGAGCACCGCTACGGAGACTGGACACGTAGAGTTAAAAATAAAGCATTGACTGCACCTTACGCACTATATATAAGTCCCACCACGTAAATTTTACAGAACATTTGATTTCAACATCGTAGAAGGTGCATTATATAATTTACGTATTATAAGGCGCACATATATTCGAAAAAAGTCACACAACTAGCACACGAAATTGAAATGATAAGAATGTCGCTACAGCGATAATTCAATTTGACCTTTGACCGTCGTCTGTTACGTAAAAATCGCGCGACAATAAAATTTCTGCAATTTATGTCTTTTTCGTTGGTTGTGGAATATCTAACGATATATTCAGCTTAATATCGCCGGCTTGCCTTGAAATGACGTAAGGCCAAACAGCTAAACAGCAGAAATGGATGTTGCTCGCGCTTGTAAACGTCTCAGACCAGAAATGAGTAATAAAACAGAATTCGAAAGCAAGGAAAATATATTTTTACGACTGTCAAAATTCAAGAGTCAGATGCAGCGATTGCAGTTAAAAATTATATATTCAACGAGGTATTCTGACACGGAATTTGAATACAGGTATGTACCAACTATGATTCCTTTTACACTAGAACCACTTTCAAAGCTGCTCTTAGCGCTGTTTTATTATATCACTCGTTGGCAACTCTCGTCCGAAAGTGGAAAATATAACCTGTCTTGAATCAATATCAAACAAGTGAATTAATCTGAGAGTTGACTCATTTATTATGTTTAAGTAATCATCCTTAGTAATTTATATGGAGTGCATGTACTTGGTTAGCTTTCCATATATATTTTTAAAGTTTATTATCAATCATATCGTTAAGAGAGTATATGCTTATATCAACAAGAAACTGGAATTGCATGGAAACTAAAGTTTTTATCTAGCCCCATTGCCTGTATGACCAACATAATTTTCTTTTATTCTTTCAGGCACGCATTCTTGCCGATAGAACTATCAAAAATGATCCCTTCTAATCATCTACTTACAGAATCGGAATGGAGAAATCTCGGAGTTCAACAATCTGTTGGTTGGGAGCATTATATGCTTCATAATCCTGGTAAAACTTGCATAAAACCATCAAATCATTATCATTTTTTTGGAATCCTCAATTTTGTGTACAGCAACACAGCCCTGTTACTTGTTCAAAGTCAACAAATACTGTCAATTCATATTTTCAGAACCACACATACTCCTCTTTCGACGAAAATGCCCCAAAACGAACCGGGGTCGGAACTGATCTTAACTTTTTACTACATAAATTACACAAGGACAAATGGAATTAACCAGTCGAGTTATTGAATTTCTTTATTGTTATTTTTCATTGTTTTTTTCCGCTGTTTTTAATGAGTTTTATTATTTATGAATTCCAGATTTAAGTGACAGAGTTCTATATATATTTTTATACTAAATGAAGAAGCTTTTATTGAGTTAACAGTAGCTTCGGCCACTTCCTTGTAATTCATTATTTCAATTGTAATAAATGTGATGATATCAAATGTCTCATTAAGGTTGTTACACATTCGCAGACTCGTGATTCGACCGCCTACGCATTCTACATGATTTTTTACTACTGTGGGACCACGAATCACATGCCATAAGCCATTATCCCGCCTCCAGAATTTAACACCTATGGCAAGCACTGAAACTGTATCCCTGTTCAAACTTATCAACAAGCCCATCATTGAAATAACTTTACCATAACATCAACTAAAATATACAAGTTTAGCTTGTTAATCATTCAATTAACTAATTACAGCACAACATGAAAATGAGAACTGCTCATTTCATGCTTTCACTTATGCAAATTTTGCAAAATCACCAAACAAGCAATGTGGATGGGAAATTTGTATTTCTTTTCCGAGTTATATAGATGATCAGGTAAGGTTATACACAATTGGATACATGATAAATCAAATTCTTTGTACATTATTCAAGAACGCTGCTGATATGCATCCCAAGCAGATAGCAGTAATATGAACAAAGCCTAAGCAAGCACTCGCAGAGAGTGGTTTTCGGGTCCCTTTTTGTCAGAAATTTATTCATGAACTCATTCTACCAAGTTATAGAAATGTGTAGTGGGAATACAGTTGAATGTAAACCAACTTACAGATTATTCAAATACAGACACTTCAGACAAACATTTTGTTAACTGAATGGAGTAGAGAGTGGCAGCATGGCGTCTGCCATTTTTAAACACCTTACGTTACATGTTTTTTCCTCATTTCTATAGTTTATTTCTGTATGATGTTTCCATCACAGCCTAAATGAAAGGGATACTAAGATAGTAGTAAAAAGCCTAAAGTAGTACGGACTTGCAAATAATTTTACTCACAAATGGCCTTTAGGAATGTAATACATGCATAAGTGACATTCTGGTATGTATAGAAAGCATATGCATTTTTTTTATCATAGAATTGCATATTGCAGAGTGAAATCAGTACTAAATAAATGGAGATTACTCTTATAGATGGTTAAAAAAGTAGAACTAAGAATGGATGATCACAATATGAATATATACAGAATATTACTTCTTCCAACAATCTCAGGATGAATTTATCCCAATTCATTGCTGATGACAATTTGCAAAACAAGTAACCAGTGCTACATATTCAGTTGGAGGTGATAACTCACAAATTATTTCAAACCCATAATCTGTCTGAATTAAGTTAATTTCTAAATGAAAAGAAAAAGTGGCCTCTTCCACCAGCATAATTCTACTCTTAAATTACATGAATAAATCATTTATAAAACTAGTATTATATCTTACTGCTACATTATTATATATCCACAGGATTTTTTAAATCATTACATGCTCTGTTAAATACCAAAGTAATGTGATATAAGTAATGAAGATTTAACACATATTCAAAAGCAAATCTTCTTTTAAGGATCTCATACGACTTCATTGTGTCGGAGCTTCAGTTGCGATGTAATGGCAGAAGTCAAGACTAGTCACGAGCGCGTAAATCTTATCGTACTTTCCATCAACTGTGAACAATCAAATATTCGATTCCTCATTTCCCTTTTTTTATCAGATATTTGAATAAGGTTTTTCTCAAATTCAAACCAAGCGCTTTATAATATGCATGCGCTAGTTCTATTGCATGTGTATGATCTTTATTCGCATGAGTGTGCTTACATGACGTGATTTCAGTCTTATTTCATTGTATGCCTTATAGTACATAATTGGAACAATTATATATATTTGTTGTTAGAACCTTACATTAAAAAAATGCATGAATGAGGTTTCTTAAGGTTTTCTTAAGAATGCTTTTTCTACACCATCATAATTTTCAAGAACGTTTTAGAATTCTAAAAAGTTGAATTGATATATTTACTCTGTGAAGATACTCTAAAAAGAATATGAATTTTAAATTACATGAAATACAATAAATAAATTTTTCAAATTAATTTAATATATTCAAAATTATTCAATGATTATTTTATTATTTTAAATAATTGAAATGAAGTTAATTTGAGTATTATGTGCTCATAAATAGGAAATTAATGCCCATAGATATAATAATTAAATCTGATCAGAATCGAATATAACACAACTGAACAATGAACCACGTACCATTTCTGGAACCACGCATAGGCTCAATTCGTAGACTGGCTTTACCCATCTCCATAACAACTTTAGCAAGGTTACCTGAAAATGAAAATTCGGAGCGTAACATCAGTGCCAGCACGTATTTGAGACTGATACCATCATCGTAATTTGCCTAGTGAAAATACCAACTGAGCTATGAATGTAAAAAAAGGTACCAACAGAGAAAAAGTCATTAAGTTATTTTCAATACAAGAATTGTGTAATTTAAACTACGATGATTTAAAGTCTCAACATACTAACCATGTTCCCTACTCAAAATGGAATTGTAAGCTTAACCATTACATTTGGTCTGTATCGAAATCAATGGATCTTTGCCAAATTTTGCAGGGGAGGTATGTATACCAGAATAATGCATGAACAAAGTAAACTATGGTTGATTGATTCCTACTCCAGCATCCATCATTTTATTTTATTCAAAGGATTTTAAACTTAGTGTTGACTTACACCGTAAACGATCATGCGTAACGATAGCAAAATGATCGAACTGAAGAATGCGAGACAATGTTCTGAGGTCGTCGTTCAATTTTATCTGATAAAGAATAAAAATTATCCGATTAATGTTTGCTAACAAAAATGCACTATGTAGACTAGTGATAGTTAGCTAAAATTCATTCAGAAATCCAGGATTTTGAATCCTATTCTGGAATTACTACTGAATTTACTCTTCCAGGATAACCAAACTAAAACTTAAAACTTTAAGATTAAAGTTTTCTTTAGCAGTTTGATTAACTTGACCCCAAACAAGAAAGAATTATTGACTGCGGTCTATGTTTGGTGGATGTTGCTTTGATATTATGTATCTGTACTTGAGTAATGTCTTAATCGAATCATTTCCAGGAATTTCCAGAAATCTTTAGTTCAGAAAACCCAATTTTACCGTCTCAAAATTCTTGTACATGATCTTTTCGATTGGATCCTCAGCTGAGATATTTCCTGAAGTTAAATTGGACTTCATGTTCGCCAATGTAATGACCCCAGCAACATTACTGATAAAAACAGATATTGCATGATCATTGAACGTTGAGGTCAATAAAATGTCATCAATAAAAAAGCAAGGTCACTTTAAATAGTTCTAGCATTAAAGTATTTAAATAAAGAATTACATTATATCATAATTTGAATTGAATCAGGGCGTTTATAACAAATTCACAATGTACTTGAGCATTAGTTGATATTGAGGCAAAATTCGATACAAAAACAAAGTAAATCTGTGTTTTGCCTTTTCTTTTTAACTAACTCAAATATACATCGAGATTTTGAGCACTTTCAGGTGAAAAAACCTCAACTTATGATACTGGTATTCTCCTCTTAATTTTCCATACCCATCTTGATCCACTACAGGAAGCTGATCCAATCCTTGATCTTTCATAATTACCAGTGTTGCCGAAGCAGTAGTTGAAGGAAGAACACCAACAGCTGGATTTAGGTCCAATTCCCTAACCTTGACGTCCCACCACCTGGACAATGTAATTATTGAATCATATTCATATCCTACTGTTTTGAAAAGGAATTTATGTTGATATTCCTCACCATTTTTTTAAAGAACCATCACCAGGATAAAAACCTCTTTCTTCCATCCACTCATCCTTCAAATGTTTTGTCCTGAGGCAATAAAGCATAGGTTTAACAATCTAGTATAGAATTCTATATACCGAATTTTGAAAAAAATTTAGGGTTGAAGTTGCTTCCCCTTTTTCAACCAGAGCCAAATTCCTAACCAAAGATTGATAAAAAAATGAATTCAAAATCTTACTACTGTTAACCAGCAAAATTTATTACACATTGAAAATATCCCGCAGTGTTCACTGTGATTCGAAATTCTTCTACATTAAATGTTATTAGAACATTTTTATCAATATATATTATTTCTCAATATTTTAATAAATACACACATATATACAGTATATGTTATGGAATATAATTTTACTATATCACAATGCTGAACTTACATATAGTTTCTAATTGAATCAGGCAGCAAAACAACACATTTCTGATCTTCCTTTAGATCTGCACAAGCTCGAATAGCTGCACTAGTAATAGCTCCACAACTTCCACCTGAAATTATTAACAGAACTTCAAAGAATATTTGTGTTTCACTATTCGAGAAAGTGCTTTGTTGAAACAGGTAAATGTTACCTTACATGAAAGCGAGTAAATGATAGATACATGACAAATGTCACCGTGATTTTCCGGATATAATACGCACTCATGTATGCACACCAAGTATGACGTCCAGATAGCTGAAAAAGCTCTATACCCATGTATAATCCGCATCCGAATTTTGAGTTAGAACTAAGGTCAGTGTGATCAAAGGCACATATTAAATCGTGATTCCCTCTGCAACTACTAACCATCAATCACACGCCTGAAGACGCACACTGTATTGACATGGTGAATATAGTTGAAACCGCTAAGGCTTATTAGGCCTCATTCAATGACTATTCTGCGGCTATATTGAACCACTGTACTGGCGATTTCTAGCCTCAGCTTCTCCATTTTGTACAATAGCAAAGGTTTAATGAAATAACCTGCTTACCACAGAGAAGTCCTTCAACTCTTATTAACTTGCGAGCCATGATCAAGGATTCCTTGTCTTCAGTTTTGTACCATTTATCAACAACAGATCTGAAAATATGGATAGCAGATAAGATAATCACAAACATTGACAATTTCCAGTCTAGCCTTACCTATCAAGTACAGTGGGAATGAAATCACTTCCGATTCCCTCAACTTCATGGGGTTGACCTTCATCTTCATTCAATTCTTCGGGCTCAGCGAGTATCGATCCGTAAGGGTCAACACCAATGATCTGAAAATATTGTTAGGAAATGACTCGAACTGCATAATTATTTAATAAAAGTAAGATTGAATAAATGTATGTATTTTACTGTAGAATTCTAATGTGCTTTCATTTTATTGCAATTAGCTGGAGTACATATGTAAGGAAAATATGGTTTTTAGCCTGCAAGTCTCCGCTCGTTTACAGCAGTGGTTTTCAACCTTTTGTACCGTGACCCATTTTAGCAACCTAATATAACGACTCCCTTCATATCCAATTCTGCCAGATTGACAGGTGGTAACTATTCTTATTCTCAATGATCTTGCGCTCCCCAGAAGAATTCTGATACATGTTAGGTAACATGCGCTCTCTCACTTTGCAATCTGGACATTTTTCTTTTATTTTCCTGCCAATGCCAGTGATAGTTCCACCAGTACCAGCAGCAGCCACCATCATGTCAATATGTCCTGGCCAATAAAAAATATTATTTTAATTAAATCTAATGAATCACAGTATAATTATTATTTCTAGGCATGTATTATACAAAGACGAAGTTGCACTTGTTATACGCAAATATTGATGAATTTTGAATTCAAATATTGTAGTTAATCAACCATAACCATACCTCCACATTGTTCAATTATTTCTTCCGCTGTCGTATCATAATGAGCAAGTGGGTTCCCAGGATTGATGAACTGAAAAAATATAACAATAGAATAAAATTCATTCCGTTAAGAGTAGAATTATTTGTCAAATCTTTTATTTGAACAGAAAGAAATGGATTGAAATTTCTACCAAATAACATTCAATAAACAGTACTTGGAATTATTACTGACTATTAGAATGACTTTTCCTGCTAGGCTTAAGCTTCCAATATAAAATATCTTCTTTGAAAGTGCAACTTCACGTGAATCAACGTTGAACGAAACTAATTTTACTAGAGGTACATTTTTTTCTCTCTCATATATCTTACAAATGGCCCTGCTGTATATCCAGATTCTTGGTGTGCTAGAGAGAGCAGTCTTAAGTAGAATTTCTTTCTTTAAAGACGATATCATCACCCCTTTGAAGGAGCTAGGACCAACCTGCTCAAGAACGACAGATCCACTTATCTCCCGTTGAAGCTGCTGTGCAAATCCAATATCAGCTTCCGGCAAATCAAAGGCAGCGGAAGTTGGAGTTCGAAAAATTTCTGCTCCAAGAGCATTCAACACATCCACCTGATGAAACAATATATTTTTCAGATGGCAATCCTTTGTGCGCTATGTTTTAATATAGAAAGGTCTTGAGCATATTTTGGAAAGTGAATTTTTTACGTAGGACATCTACTTTTGTAATCAAGTTGTTACTGATTAACGCTATTTATGATAAGATAAATAGATTGGCAGCACACCTGCGTCTTGTAAGTTTGGGTAAAAAATTGCATGAAAACAATAAATCTACTGGAATTTCTGGCAAGAAATGTCTTTCAAAAAGGTAGCGAGGGAGTGGTATTGGGGTTTTAGACCACGTCATATTTTGGAAAGTGAATTTTTTTTGCGTGACATTTACTTTTGTAATCAAGTTGATATTGATAAACGCTATTAATGATAAGATAAGATAAAAATTTGGCAGTGCACCTGCGTCTTGGCAGTTTGGAAAATCATTTGAAGAAATTATGATATCACGGTACATTAAAAAAAGGTGCATTCACCTTCTCTGCGCTATTATTCTCAGGCATCACAATTATGCATCTGTATCCTTTGACAGCAGCACTCAAAGCCAGGCCAATTCCTAGAGATGGAACAAATGATAATCACATATCAACTTGGAATTCTTTCAGAGTTCTTATGAGTAAACCTTTCTGTTATTTTTATATTGTGTTTATTTTGTCTTCTACGCAGGACTACCATTTGCCTGTACCAAAAAATAAGCACGGTCGGAAAAACACTACAACAAAATAAACCAAAATCTTAATAAAATCGTTTTATTTATGCCAAATCAAATCACTCTTATTTTTCATCATAGTCTGCTTCAGCAGTCCCTTGTCCATGGAAATCAGCTTGTTCATCTCATAAATTTCGGGAAACAGAAAGGGGCATACTTGTAATCTTTATATGTGATTAGATACTTTTTACGCCTTATAAAACAAACTAAGCATGCAAATAAAAAATAAACACGCTTCTTAGAAACAAGCACAATAACTATTCGGATTTACTGGTTATTTTTCCCAATAAGACGTGTTGTATATGTATCACGTTGTTATTGCAGACCATGATACCTGATAAAAGCTTACCTGTATTACCGGACGTTGGCTCAATAATTGTCGATCCAGGCTTCAGAATTCCGGCCTTTTCAGCATTTTCGATCATTCGGAGTCCAATTCTGTCTTTCACAGAACCTCCAGGATTGAAATATTCACATTTTGCATCTAGGAAATAATAAGAAATTATTTATCACATTGATATCAAGACCATTGACAATTACAATATAGCACAGCACACAGGCTTGCAAGTCAAATGTGAAAGTCAGGTTTGTGGAATCAGCACACAAAACATTTGACTTTTCGATGTATGATAACACCAACTCCTCCAATTGTAATTAAAATAATTATATATATATTTCCGATATTAATTGAAAGCAACTGGCATTTCATCACTACCAACGTAAATTATGCTACTTTATAGCACCCTATCCTGTTAAAGTTGAGGTATAAAAATGAATTTAATGGGTTACAAACATTGAAACATGCATTTATATACCCGGGCTTTTGTTTATTAATTTAAATTTATGGGAAATTTGTAGGAGGTATGTCTGGTTGGCCTGGAAGGAATAGCGTTGAATAGCTCGCCTACGTTCAAAATCTTGGCCTTTGTGACATCCCAAAGCATATATTTAGGCTGCCTCTCCGATTTATCAAGTTTGTGATTGTTACAGTAGCCAATTCCAAATTAATCAAAAAAGTCATCTGGGGCCGCGATGGGGACTCCTAATTGGAAAAAATGTAGCATATAACCTATTCCTGCCTGGAACCGATCCCCGTGCACATTTTCAGAGCGCCCAGTCACGAACTTCTGGCATTTTGGGCGAACGAACATACAAACGCACAAACAGTTTCTACTTTATTTATGAGAAGATTAGGATGATATAACCGCCTCAGGAAACCTTTACCAAGGCATTTTAGTTTCCAGTGAGCAACCACAGGTAGGAAGTCAATTGTATAATCGATTTTACTTACACAGTTGACATTTCACGCCTTCAGATTTCGACAATCTCGACATGTGGACCATCGGCGTGTCACCAATCGCCTTCAAAACCGATGGCAAAACATGTTTTCGACTCATCTGCCTAGAAAATGATTTGAATTAGTTGAATACAAATGCTAAAATGCACATTATATTAATTATTATTTATATAACTTTCAGCTGATCGTTGATATGTGCATATTATTGATAACCTATTTATATTTACAGACCTGTGGAAGCTATAGCTATAGCCAGGGCTGCCATACCGTCCTTATTTCTAAGATTTGTCCTTATTTTGGCTTATTTTCAGGAATGCAACAATTTTAAATGCAAATTTTTCATACTCCGCGTGCAGACTGGTGTGCCGTGAGACGATGCTTGGTGTATTTCGGTAGGGAAATCTTATTTTTTTTCCAGTCGTCCTTATTATAGGTTCCAGATCGATGGTAGCCCTGGCTATAATCTACTTGTTGGCAACACTACATGATATGTACTAATAGGCTATTCCAGTAGGTAAAGGATGCCTGGTTTGATGTTGATTGACAGTTGATGAATTGAATTGTAACTGGGGAATCAAATTTTAGGTTCTGCCCTCGGAGCAATCGAATCATGCTGCTATGCATGCCTGCTACCGCTAAGCATAATCTGACCCTTCTACATGGTCCCGTTGGATCGGTCGACTTGAGAAAAAAATATAATAAATACCTTCAAATAGTGAAAAAAAAAATTTTAAACCAAGATATACAGCACACATGCGTTTCCATAGCCATGGTACTTTAAATGGTACTTGAAGTACCATTTGATTCCTTATAAGGAAGTGACGCAAATGACGCACGGCGAAATTTGTGGTATGATACTAAATGGTACTTGGCTGTACCTCTAAAATAGGTGGTCTAGCGATGTACGATTTCCGTTGTACCATTTCATTTTTCGCTCCGGATTAGAATTACGGTTGCTCAATGCATTGACTTATATCATGGGTCATCAAACTACGGGTCGAATCCGCCCGCCCGCCAAGCAGTTTTATTCGGCCCGCAAAGAGGTGATGTTTTCTTTTAATATTTATGTTGCATTCACCTATGTCGTTTTGTAGTCTGTGTAGTTACTTCTTGTGTTTCAATGCATGTAAGAGTTAGGTTTGTGACGTAATTAAGAGAGATTATAGTCTCGTGAGTGGCTGTGTAGTGAGTAGCAAGTGTGTTACTTCTTTTTTTTGACGGGGAACTGAAATAATTCATAATGCGGCCCGTCTAAAAAAACGTTTGCAGACCTCATTAATCAATAATTATTAATGTTTCTTTAGATAATACGAGCCGGATTTTCCAGCTCAAAATTTCAGAAAAAATAAGAATTGTATATGGTGAAATAGTAAATATTCAATCAAAACATTTAACCCACTCTCTATAATTGTCATGAGGAGAGATCTCGGTTGAGTTCACACTCCATGTACAGCGTGAAGGAAGATCTGGCCTGATCCAGGATTCATCATCCTGATGAATAAAAAATAGAAGTCATTTTAGTAACAAGTAGATCTTCATGAACAACTGAAGTTTTTACCTTTGCACGCCGAGAGGTCGATTGGCCTTTGCTCATCCTGGACAACAGTTTTTAGTAAAACTAATGAAGGTAGGGTTAAATTATTGAACTGTAGGATTTAAACAGAAAATGGGGTAAAATTTGTCTAACATTAGGATTAATATCACTGACCAATAAAATGACATCCATCCATTCCTTCTAATTCATTTGTTGTCACGATCAATCAATTTGTGGTACGATCAATATACAATAATTTACTAGACTTTTCCAATGGTAAGCACACACACTGCACACAGCAGTCCGCGTTTTATTGCTTTACCCTGGGTTCGGGCATGTCTGCTGAAATTTAATCAAAAAATCGCAAGTGATTCCGATCCCGTAATCTGCCTCCCCCTTTAATTGACGTGCATTAAGAACAGATGTAATTTTAAATGCTCTGCTAAACGCCAGAGAAATTTACGAAATATCGCACGGAGGTCCAGATGCATCTCTAACTGAATTTTTACTTACCTACATTAACGACACAATACAATAGCAGGCAAAGTAATATTACATAATGTTGTTCAGTATTTATAGACGAGATTGCGCATAAGCGGAAACATGGGGGAAGTGTGTGGCTCATGTTTGTGACTTGCTTGTACTCGCTTGTGTAACTCACTAAGCATACCTCCGTGGTCTGTGTAACTTAGAGAACAAGCACTTTTATTTAGAATGCATCTATTCCGATCTCATAATCTGCCTTCCCCTACTTTTACGTGCATTAAGAACAGATGGAATTGTAAATGCTCCGCTAAATGCCAGGGATATTTACGAAATATCGCACTGAGGTCCACATGCATACCAGAATAATGCATGAACAAAGAAAACTCGGGTCTAAACACTCTGTGGTCGGGTTACTAATAATTTTCTGCAGGCGACTGTATATATGTGTGAATGCTATCCACCTCTACTTCGGAACGTTCTGCATTCAACTGTCGCTTAAGATAGACATATTTCGGGTTAGTGGCCATTGCAGTTCGACGCATTTGAAATAAAGAATCGGGATTTGCCAACAGCGCTTTATATTAATCGATCACACTCACTACACACCAGGAATAAACTTGTAAATTTTTCGAAACACACGATTGAAAAATCGAATGTCAGAAGGTTACTGAAGAAGACAAAAATGGCGGACGGGCATTAGTAATCGTAAACCTTCTTAATAGCGATAAAGCGGTAAAGCGATATACGAGAATGCAACGGATTGTAGCAAATGGTGCAACTGTGTTTCGACCTCGCTAATGTTGGAAGGAATTTTCCACCAAAGTTAAATAATGCAAGATAAGGCAAAAAGTGCAAAAATGCTGCACTTTTTATCGGGTCCCGATCAGCTCAGTTGGTTTTGTAAGATATCCAAATACGTCAAGATTTTTATAAGCATTTCGATAATTCCCACTATAGTGGATCCTCATACTACGAGTTTAATTCGTTGGGGGGGGGGGGGCGTATAACGATTCACTCGTATTACAAAACGCGTTTTTCCATTGAAATTAATGGAAAACTAATTAATTCGTTCCAGGCTCCAAAAACCACGCAAAATGCCTTTGTTAAAGTATTTTTAAACAGAAACGTACAGTTAAAATTAAAATAACAATAAATATGTGTACATGTAATAAAAACATAAGAGATTATACAAGAAATGATCGTGCAGATCGTCGACGTCGTTCGGTTGTATTGCTGTGCCAAGTCCACTACACGCACTCCTTCCTTTTGTTTTTTTCTATTATTGCACTCTTCACTTCTATTGTGATAAGCTTTTTTTTCTTACCACTACTATCTTTAGTACTTACTTTTTTGGACCCATGGTTAACACAAAATCAATCCAAATTATGCACGAATGCGGGTTGGGTATATAAACAAGACCACTTGCACGGTTCGTATTTGTAATTTAGTTTTGTGAATGCACTGCAGCTGATATAGCTATCATTTGAACGCAAATAAACTTGTGCATTCGGTTAAAATACTAATATAGTATACATCGCAACTTTACAACTGATAATGTGACACATAAAACGGCATGCCAAAGTATATGTACAACGTATTATCATATTAGATCAAGCGAATAATGGATAGTCATTCTTAGCTATCATCATTAACAATAAAATTTATATTTAGTCGAAGTAGGAGTCGGAATTCAATTGTCGTTTATGCGTCTGTTCATTAATTGTTTGGAATCGTTGCCGTCATTAAAGATACATATCTGCAATCATGTCACGACATTGCATAACACGAGTGCAAGACCATCCAAAGCGCGCTGTTAAACGTGACTTATTCTTAATGTGTATTAATGACCTGTTGCCACTTTTCTATATATACCTATGTTACTATGAGATAGTTGGAAGCGTTTCAAGTAAGCAAATGCCAACAACAATTATCGGAAGGATCAATGTAGCACGATCACTCGAACTGATCGATGTAATAAAAGAAATTTGCAGTATTGCCATGGTATTGTACATTACCGGGTATAGGGGCTTAGAACCATCAGTACTATACTTCGCATGAGAATAAAAAAAAGCTTTTCATTAAGTAAGTAATAAACAACCAATGGAAAGAGTGGAATCTAAGTACACAGGAAGATAAAATGACTCATAAATATGAACCTCCAAGACGAATGCATCCGAGCAACATCAAAATACAGGACATAAGGAAAGCGAGCGGGCAGGCGAGAATATTGGAATTCAACGGAGTATATTCTATATAACGATCTAAATCCATGGCATCGGAAAAACAATACATCAATCCACTGGTATAGCGTATTTAATATAAAGAAAGTAAACCGCAGCGACTAACTTACAAGGGAGATGGACAATAGCGGGCAGGGCATTCTTTACCTGCAATGTCGGCTCATTAGTCCGCAACATACCATGGTGACATTTTTTCGGCTTTTATATCCAGCCCAGAGGTCCATAATTTTACCAAGCGACCCAGTACATATAGAATTGCCCTCCCCGCCCCCATGTTGACTCCGCTGCTGGAGAAGGATAAGGTTAAGACTTAGGATTTAGGATTTCCCTTTTACCCGTCATTACCATATTTTGATGAGTTTCTGCCTTTACTGCATGTTAGAAATGCCCGGTATTGCTGTATTTTTTTATTAGAACTACTTTTATTAATCACACGGATCACGCTCCGATCTAGCGTTGAGAAGAACGTCTTGCATTCACTGACCTGGAAAATCGGGAATTCTTAACGATCTCGTCGCGTGCTGAACGCAAAAAACGATAAATGTTACAGTTTGTTCATGCAGGATTATTATTGATATCGCAGATTAACTTTGCTTCGTAGGGAAAGTATTCCGAATACACATTTCCATTTACACGCAGTATACAAACATTGAAAGGTTATTCTGGACTCGACTCAAGTCGCGATTTAGCCTCACTAGAGCCAGTGAGATCAAATGACTCGAATAGAGTCTGGACTTGAATTGGTGAGAGATCCTGAAGTGGATTTATTATAAAACTATGATATATAACAATAGAACAATAATTTGGATCACCTAATATATACCTCACAATCACAACTTCGCTAAAGGTTTTCAATGCAAATTCAAATAGCGTTTATGCGTTTTATATTCACGCGTTGTTCATTAATTGTTTGGAATCGTTGCCGTCATTAAAGGTACATGTCTGCAATCATGTCACGACATTGCATAACACGAGTGCAAGCCCATCCAAAGCGCGCTGTTAAACGTGACCTATTCTTAATGTCATGGTATTAATGACCTGTTGCCACTTTTCTATATATACCTATCTTACTATGAGATAGTTGGAAGCGTTTCAAGTAAGCAAAGGCCAACGACAATTATCGGAAGAATCAATGTAGCACGATCACTTGAACTGATCGATGTAATGAAAGAAATATACAGTATAGCCATGGTACTGTACATTACCGGGTATAGGGGCTTGCAACCATCAGTACTATACTTCGCATGAGAATAAAAAAAGCTTTTCACTAAATAAGTAATAAACAACCAATGGAAAGAGTGGAATCGAAGTACCCGAGCAGCATCAAAATACAGGACAGAAGGAAAGCGGGCAGGCGAGAATATTGAAATTCAACGGAGTATATTCTATGTAACGATCTAAATCCATGGCATCGGAAAACAATACATCAATCCACTGGTATAGCGTATTTAATATAAAGAAAGTAAACCGCAGTAACTAAATTACAAGTGAGATGGACAATAGCGGACAGGGCATCCTTTACCTGCAATGTCGGCTCATTAGTCCGCATACCATGGTGACAATTTTTTCGGCTTTTCTATCCAGCCCAGAGGTCCATAATTTTACCAAGCGACCCAGCACATATGGAATTGCCCTCCCGTCCCCCATGTTAACTCCGCTGCTGGAAGAGGATAAGGTTTAGACTTAGGATTCGGGATTTTCCTTTTACCTGTCATTCCCATATTTTGATGAGTTTCTGCCTTTATGCCTGCATGTTAGAGATGTCCGGTACTGCTGTATTTTTACGGGACGATTTTAAATCCTATTCAAATAATTAATGCCTCTATTCATAATCTCAAGCTAGTGGAATTCGTCTTTAGGTTTTTCAGGTCAACCTCAACAGCTCCATACAATCAAGTTAAGCATCGTAACTAGCAACAATCGTCTTCACTTGTTACAACACTATATTGGGTTAATAGGTGTTAATAGTATGCTATCCATACACTCAATACTTCAATATGACAGCCTCCGACACCCGTTTTCCGGCACCTTCCGGATCCAGAGCTCAACTAAATAAATATGAAGTACTAATTCAATCTCTCCTGTGTCATAGAGCAACAAAAACTTTTATAAACTTTAATTTTAACAAATCCTAAATCTACGTAAATGAATAATATATTTGAAAAAATTATTATTATTGATAAACACAGTCTAAGAGATTCAACTGAATAAGTAGTGCAGTGTAAACGGGGGGAGTCGGAACCGGTGTTTTTCTGTACTATCCGTTTTCTGTGCTATTCTGATAAACTATCACACAGTACAGTATATACCAGTAATCTTTTATCAACAGTTATTCTGCATACATTCAAATTTTATTTCTTAGAAATTTAACATCCAACGCGCTGTAAAACTCTATTTCTTGGCAACCATCAATATTCCTGAGCATCATGAGAAATTCCGTATGAGAAAATCTCATAACTGTCGAAATAATTGATAATAATGGTTCTACTTCGATAACATGACGCTTAGAGTAGAACTGATAAGTTGAATAATGATAAATATATAAATTAGCAATCGACTTCTTGAACCGTTATCTTACATAGCTTTAAAACAGATTGTCAAAATTGCATAAAGTCTCTTTTAAAGACTGCAGAGTGGAAAGGAGAAAAAGAGCCTATTCAAAATGGAACTACTTTTATTAATCACGCGGATCCGATCTAGTGTTGAGAAGAACGTCTTGCATTCACTGACTTGGAAAATCGGGAATTCTTTACGATCTCGTCGCGTGCTGAACGCAAAAAACGTCATTAATTTTTGGATTATTAACAAAGCACTTTGGGAAATGGCATGTAAATGACCGGACTAAAAGAGCAAAGATGCCACATTGTGTTCTGCTTCCTCAATCGATAATTAATCACATATTGAAACTCCGGCGCCTATTTTTAATTCCATTCTCCCCTTCTACCACACGAAGTAATATAGCTGTTGTGCATCTGTTTTGCAAAATTAAATCACCAATTGACACGGCAATAAATGTTACAGTTTCTTTATGCAGGATTATTATTGATATCGCAGATTAACTTTGCTTCGTAGGGAAAGTATTCCGAATACACATTTCCATTTACACGCAGTATACAAACATTGAAAGGTTATTCTGGACTCGACTCAAGTCGCGATTTAGCCTCACTAGAGCCAGTGAGATCAAATGACTCGAATAGAGTCTGGACTTGACTTGGTAAGAGATCCTGAACTGGATTTATTATAAAACTATGATATAACAATAGAACAATAATTTGGATCACCTAATATATACCTCACAATCACAACTTCGCTAAAGGTTTTCAATGCAAATTCAAATAGCGTTTATGCTTTTTTTATTCACGCGTTGTTCATTAATTGTTTGGAATCGTTGCCGTCATTAAAGATACATATCTGCAATCATCTCACGACATTGCATAACACGAGTGCAAGACCATCCAAAGCGTGTAGGTAAACGTGACTTCTTCTTAATGTGTATTAATGACCTGTTGCCACTTTTCTATATATACCTAGGAATCAATGTAGCACGATCACTCGAACTGAACGATGTAATAAAAGACCATCCAAAGCGTGCTGTTAAACGTGACTTCTTCTTAATGTGTATTAATGACCTGTTGCCACTTTTCTATATATACCTAGGATACTATGAGATGAATAATAAAAGAAATATACAGTATTGTCATGCTAGAATAATAAATTGTTAATGTGGTGTTTAGAAAATATATGCAGCCCAATAAATTGTTCACTCAACCGCATCCAGCCCCTACCCTATAAAGTTTGCTCACCTCTGTCCTAGATAAAAGTCACAAAAACGAGGATTTTACGAAATCTCTAGTTTCACAGTAGTTTCAAGCCTTTTACCTTCTGTCTTGCTATAGACCGTTTATACGTTTGCACGCTATGTTCCACATCAATAGGCATTCAGCTTTTACAGAAGAATATGCTTTGCCTCAGATATTCCTGCCGCACCCATTAAAAATAACCTTGAATAAGATCTTAGCCAATAAAACCGTCGCCGTGAACGAACAGGTATTACCTATCACGAAATAGAACTCAGCGATCCATAGCGAAACTCTACACTGAAGCACACACACAGTCCGTGCCTTCTCAGTCACACAAAGAAATGTTAGGGACAACAAAACTAGTTCAAGTGCGTTAAATAGATGTGGAAATGAGTAAATATGCATAACATAATTTCATTGAAACACGAATCGCAATTTTCCGTTCACAACAGATCATATCAACCTTTATTGAAATAGCGTTATTGAAAAAAAGATTCATCAGATCTCGCGCTCAAAATGAAAGTAAAACAAAAGTCTTATTTGCGTGGGTAATTGACATCCATGGGAAGAATCACGTATCAAGTGTTCAAACAAAAGTCTAATGTTCGTGAAAGAGAGCAGGTAAAAGATCCTGTTCCTGAAACTACTTCATTGTTCTCTATGTTTTGTAATCCTTTTCAGGAGTATAACACTGTCGCGAAATGAAAAGGTGAAAGAAATATGAGCACATCAATCAATAGAATTACGTGTATTTCTTTAATTTATTTTTGTATTATGTTTCCATCATAGCCTAAATGAAAGGGATACTAATGATAGTAGTAGCTCTGAGTAAAACGGACTTGCAAACGATTTTACTCACAAATGGCTTTAGGTCATATCTACATATCCAGGTAATGACAGTGCAATTGCATATTAATCCTCAAAAAGGATTTTGGACTAACAAATGTAAAAACAAGGAAAATATTTCATTGTTCAAATGTTTAAAGTTCTCTAATCTAATGAATATATTTATACCACTGATAGGATATTTTAGATACTATTTTCTGCGTGAAACTGCATGCATTGGATTGTTCAAATATATAAAGTTGTTTGGCACATAATTATGATATGGTTACATATGATTAGAAAAGGAGTTAATAACAAATTAAAAAAATTCTGTTAGTTTCTAAATGTAAAGAAGAACAGAAGTGACTTCTTTCCACCAGCATAATTCTACTACTAAATTACATGAATAAATCATTTATAAAACTAGTATTATATCTTACTGCTACAATTAATATTTATCAACAGCATTTTATAGAACATTACAATCTCTTTAAAATATCGAAGGGATAAAGATTTAATAGGTGGGGTCTAGGCTCTAGGTGTTTGATAATGTGGATAAATCTTCTTTAAGGATATGATACGACTTCATTGTGCCGGAGCTTTGGTTGTGATGTAAAGGCAGAAGTCAGCGCTAGTCACGATCCCGAAAATCTGATTGGACTTTCCATCACCTGTGAACAATCAAATATTCGATTCCTCATTTCCTTTTTTTATCACATATTTGAATAAGGTTTTTCTCAAATTCAAGTCAAGCTCTTTATAATGTGTATGATCTTTATTCACATGCATGACGTGAATAAGAATCAAGCATAACACAACCGAACAATGAATCACGTACCATGTCCGACACCACGTAGAGATTTCTTCTGTAGACTGGCTTTACCCATCTCAATACCAACATCGGCAATGTCACCTAAAAATGAAAATTCATTGAGTAACATCAGTGCCAGGACATATATAAGACTGACACCATCATTGTAATAAAGTCCAAATGAAGGTAATGAGCCATGAATGTAAAAAGGTACCAACAGAAACAAACCAATTGAGTTATATTCAATACAAGAATTGTGTAATTTCAACTACTATGATTCGAAGTCTGCAAGTGCTGCAATCATAGATAACCATGTTCTCTACTCATAATGGAATTGTAAGCCTATATATAATAAGCATTACATTTGGTCTGTATCGAAATCAATAGATCTTTACAAAATTTTGCAGGGGAGGTATGTATACCAGAATAATGCATGAACAAAGTAAACTATGGTTGATTGATTCCTACTCCAGCATCCATCATTTTATTTTATTCAAAGGATTTTAAAGTGGTAGCTTACACTGTAGTTGATCGTGCATAACGATAGCAAAATGATCAATCTGAAGAATGCGAGACAATGTTCTGAGGTCGTCGTTCCATTTTATCTGATAAAGAATAAAAAGTATCCGATGAATATTAACAGAAATGCACTATGCAGCTATTCTTAACCTCAAAATTCTGAAATTTCATTCAGAAATACAGGATTTTGAATCCTATTCTGGAATTACTACTGAATTTACTCTTCCAGGATAACCAAACTTAAGGTTAAAGGTATATGATTAAAGCTTTCCTGTAGCAGTTTCATTAGCTCGACTCCAAAACAAGAAAGAGTAAATGAATGCAGACCATGTTTGGTGGATGTTGGATGCAATGCGTGGATGCAATGTACATGCTTGGATAAGATATGATGTATTTCTACTTTGGTTCATGTTTTAATCAAAGCAATTCCAGAAATTCCCTGAAATCTTTAGTTCATAAAACCAAATTTTACCTTATTAAAATTCTTGTACATGGTCTTTGAAACTGGATCCTCAGCTAAGATCTTTCCTGAAGGAAGATTGGCCATCATGTTTCCCATTGTAACAATCCCAGCAACATTTCTGATCAAAACAGATATTTCATTCCGTTTATACAGTGTAACTTCAATATAACATGATCGGTGAGGTCCATAAAATGTCATCGATAAAAAAGCAAAGTCACATTAAATCAGGGTTCTAGCATTAAGTATTTAAATCACGGTCCTATGAACAATTACATTATATCTTAATTTGCATCAAATCAAGGCAGAATTTGAGCACTTTTAAGGCGGAAAAACTTAGACTTATGCTTCAGTATCCATGGTATTTTTCTCCCTCTTAATATTACATACCCATCTTGATCCACTACAGGAAGCTGATCAAATCCTTGTTGTCCCATAATTTGCAGTGTTGCTGAACAAGAAGTTGAAGAAAGCACAGAAACAGGTGCATTTAATTCCAATGCACTAACATTGACGTCCCACCACCTGAACAATGAAATTATTAAATCATATTCATATCACACTGTTATAAAAAATGATATTCATGTAAATTTTTCTCACCATTTTTTTTCAGAATCTTCAACAGGAAGAAAATCTTTTTCTTGCATCCATTCATCCTTCAAATGTTTTGTCCTGTTGTGAGGCAATAAAGCATTGGTTAAACAATCTAGTGTAGTATTCTATATACCGAAAAATTTTTATGGTTGAAGTTTTCAACCAGAGCCCAATTCCAAACCCCCAAAAAATATCACAATGGTTACTTACATATTGTTTCTAATTGAATCAGGCATCAAAATAACACATTTCTGATCTTCCGTCAGATCAGCACAAGCTTGAAGAGCTGCATAAGTAATAGTTCCGCTACTTCCACCTGAAATTAACAACAGAACTTCAAAGAGTATTTATGTTTCACAATTCAAGAAAGTGCTTTGTTGAATCAGGTAAATGTACAAGTACCTTACATGAAAGTGAGTAAATGAGCGTTACATAACAACAGTGAAACAGTACAGTTGAGACCACTAAGTTTTATTAAGCCTAATTCAATGACTATTCTGTTGCTATATTGAACCACTGTACTGGAGCTCCAACATTTTGTACAATAGCAAAGGTTTAATGAAATAACCTGCTTACCACAGAGAAGTCCTTCAACTCTCATTAGCTTGCGAGCCATGATCAAGGATTCCTTGTCTTGAGTTTTGTACCATTTATCAACAACAGATCTGAAAATATGAATAGCAGATAAGATAATCACAAACATTGACAATTTCCAGTCTAGTCCTACCTATCAAGTACAGTGGGAATGAAATCATTTCCGACTCCCTCAACTTCATACAATTCAATGTCAGATTTATTCAATTCTTCTGGCAATGCGAGCATCGATCCGAAAGGGTCAACTCCAATGACCTGGAAATATTGTTAGGGAATAACTAGTGATTTAGTAAAAGTAAGATTGAATAAATGTATGTATTTTACTGTAGAATTCTAATGTGCTTTTATTTTACTGCAATTAGCTGGCGTACATACCGTTTTTATTCAATTATAAGCCGCGGCCTATATTGTTTTTTTTATTATCATTTCGTGCGGCTTATATTCGAATAGATACGGTATCCAAGGAAAATATGTTTTTTACCGTATTAATTGCACGACAATTTTGGTAACATGCACTCTCTTACTTTGCAATCTGGACATTTTTCTTTTATTTTCCTGCCAAGGCCTGTGATAGTTCCACCAGTACCAGCAGAAGCCACCATCATGTCAATAAGACCTTGCCAAAAAGGAATTAAGCTGTTAATGAATTGTAAGCAGTTTTACCAATAAAAATAATTATTTTAATAAAATGTAATCAGTTTCAGTAACCGCAGTATGCTTATTATATCAGGTGTCTATTATACAGAGACTGCATTGCATTTCCTTGCAATAATCACATATTTTGAAATACTGAATTAAAATCTTGTACTTAATCGACTATAACCATACCTCCACATTGTTCAATTATTTCTTCCGCTGTCGTATCATAATGAGCAATTGGGTTCCCAGGATTGATGAACTGAAAAAATATAACAATAGAATAAAATTGATTCCGTTAAGAGTAGAATGATTTGTCAAATCTTTTATTCGAACAGAGAGAAATGAATTGCAATTTGGAAGTGGACCAACCTGATCAAGAATGACAGCTCCCCTTATCTCCTGTTGAAGCTTCTGTGCAAATCTGATATAAGATTCTGGCTCAAAGCTAGCAGAAGGTGGAGTGCGAACTATTTCTGCTCCAAGACCTCTCAACACATCCACCTGATGAAACAATATATTTTACATATGACATAGAAATCCAGCATGTTCTTTATAGAAACGTCAAAATCAAGCATTTTCATTTACTGATAAAATTAACAGTCAAGACTTTTTCGCTAATGAAGTATTCATTAAATCCAACAGTTTTACTTGTGAGCAAATCCTGTGAGGGAATAAGACTTTTACAAGCTAACCAAGGACAATTACGGTGCAGATAAATATAAGCGAGATCATATTGCAATACTACAGTAATCCCTTAATTTTTTCCAAACTTTTATCGCTTAAACATACTACACTAAACATACTGTCACGGCATTTATCAAAAAAGGTGCATTCACCTTCTCGCCGCTCATATTCTCAGGCATCACAATTATGCATCTGTATCCCTTGACAGCAGCACACAAAGCAAGTCCAATTCCTGGAGATGGAACAAATGATAATCACATATCAACTGAAAGTTCTTATGAGTAAACTTATCTGTTATATTTATATTGTGTTTTCTACGCAGGACTACCATTTGTCTGGACCGAAAAATAAGCACGGTCGAAAAAACACAACAAAACTACAAAAATAAATAACAAAAATCTTCGGAAAATCGTTTTATTTAGGCAAATCAAATCAGTCCTATTTTTCATCAAAAACGATCTGCTTCAGCAGTCCCTAGTCCATGGAAATCAGCTTGTTCATCTCATAAATTTCGGGAAACGGAAAGGGGCATACACGTAGTCGTAACCAACATATGTGATTAGAAACTTTTTACGTAATAAAATAAACAAACTAAGCACGCGAATCGAAACTAGGCCCGCTTCCCAAAAACAAGCACAATAATCAAAGATCAAAACATTTGGACACAAGACCTGATGAATGCTTACCTGTATTACCAGACGTTGGCTCGATAATAGTCGATCCAGGCTTCAGTATTCCGGCCTTTTCAGCATATTCGACCATTCTGAGTGCAATTCTGTCTTTCACAGAACCTCCAGCATTGAAAAATTCACATTTTCCATCTAAGAAATAATAAGCAATTATTTAATATGTGGATTTGATAATAACACTGACTCCAATTGTATTTAAAATAATTATATAATTACCGATCTTAATTAAAAGCACACAACATACAAAGCATTTCATCGCTGCCAGCATAAATTATGCTACTTTATAGCACCCTATCATGTTAAAGTTGAGGTATAAAACCCAAAGGTTGATTTTCAAAAATTAAATTTGTTACAAATTTTGATTGAATAAAACATATTATTGGTTTGTACTATACACATATGTGATTGCAGTACACAGTATTTGCCTCAAACCGCTTAAAATTGCGAACATTGCTCATGTCTGTAGATACGGGAAAACAAGTGCTGTAGTGGTTGTAGTCATGTGACAATTTGGAAAAAGTGTTGTGGACAATTTCAGTATCAAAATTTACATTTAGCAAGAGTTAGTACTTTTTTAACATGCGACCACGAGAATTGCATGAGTTGCTGGGAGTCCGAAGTCTTGCTTACAATGAATTTTTACATTATTTAATACTAAGATGTTAGCTCAGGAAATCTTTACCAAAGCATGTTAGTTTCCAGTGGAGCAACCACAGGAAGGAAGCCAATTAATCAAGCGATTCTTCTTACACAGTTGACATTTCACGCCTTCAGATTTTTCCAATCTCGACATGCGAACCATCGGAGTGTCACCGATCGCATTCAAAATTGTTGGAAAAACTTCTTTTCGACTCATCTGCCTAGAAAAAGTTTTGTATTAGTTGGATACAAAAGCTAAAATGCCCATTACAGTCGTCCCTCGCTATATCGTGTTGCACTTTTCGCTCCGAATTATATAATTATATATGGTGAAATAGAAAATCTTTATTCAAAACACTTATCCCACTTCCTATAATTTTCATGAGGAGAAGGCTCGGTTGAATTCACACTCCATGTACAGCGCGGAGGACGATCTGGCCTGATCCAGGAATCATCGTCCTGATTTGTAAAAAATAGAAGTTATTTTGGTAACAAGTAGATCTTCATGAAAAAAAAAGTTTTTACCTTTTCATGCAGAGATGTCGAGTTGTGCTCATTCATTTTGGACAATTTTTTTTTTTTTCAGTAAAAATAACAAAGGTAGGGTTTGAACTTTGGACTGGAGGATTCAAAACGAAAAATGGGGTGAAATCACTGCGGTGAACCTATCACACAGTTTGCTAGCACATAGTTTAGGGCGACTATGCCAATTATGCCCGGAATATTAAATAATTAATTACTTCCGATTTTATTGCCTATAGAGAACTAAAATCACCATATTTATTAATTTTTGGTGTGTAGCATCATCCTGCAATAAAAATAAAGAATTTGAAATTCGTAGAAAAAAATATATATCCCTATCAAATTTTATGCTAAATGTGCCCAAAATCTGTCCCACCAAATCACCACAGGTTCATACTACACAACAAAAAAGCAATGCTAGTGTTTTGGACAAAAAACGTTTATTTATTTTCTGAGTTACATAGCTAAATAGGTAACGTCACATACAATTAAATAAATGGTAATTCAAATTCTTTGTACATTATTCAAGAACGCTGATATGCATCCCAAGCAGTGAGCTGTAATATGAACAAAGCCTAAGCAAGCATTTGCAGAGAGTGGGTTTTGGGTCCATTTTCGTCAGAAATTTATTCATGAACTCATTCTACCTATTTATAGAAATGTGTAGTGGGAACTCGGTTGAATGTAAACCAACTTACAGATTATTAATATACAGTTAACCAAAAAAGTTGCGAGTGGCAGCACATGGCATTTTCAAACACCTTACGTTACATGTTTATTCCTCATTTCTATAGTTTATTTTTGTATTATGTTTCCATCACAGCCTAAATGAAAGGGATACTAAGATAGTAGTAAAAAGCCTAAAGTAGTACGGACTTGCAAATAATTTTACTCACGAATGGCCTTTAGGAACGTAATACATGCATAAGTGACATTCTGGTATGCATAGAAAGCATAAGCATTTTCTATCATAGAATTGCATATTGCAAAAAGAAATCAGTACTAAATAAATGTATCTCAACTCTTATGGATGGTGTTACATAATATGCCTATATGTATTATGAGTACAACTGAGAATGGATGATCACAATATGAATATACGAGGTAACGATATAAGTCCAGAATATTACTTCTTCCAACAATCTCATAGGCTGGAAGTCAGTGATGGACACACAAAATATTTTCAACCAATAAATAATTCTTCTCAACAGTAATTGGCAATCGAAACCAGGGATAGAAATGAGGGGGCGTTTCCCTACTTCAGTTTGTGTCTACAAGCATCTACCTCAACTCCAGCCTCACAAACCATAGCATATCTCTAGTATTTCCACCACTGATTGAAACTATGTACATTTCCAGGTAATGACAGTGCAATTGCATATTAATTCTAAAAAAAGGATTTTTTCACTAACAAATGTAAAAACATATTTCAATGTTCAAGTTCTCTAAATCTAACGAATATGTATACTACTAATAGGGTATTTTAGATAATATTTTCTGCGTGAAACTGCATGCATTCAATTGTTCAAATAAATAAAGTGGTTCAGCACATAATTATGATATGGTTGCTTATGAATATTGGAGTAAAGGAGTCAAAATTGTGATAGTATATTAATGTAAAGAAGAACAGAAGTGGCTTCTTTCCACCATCATACTTCTAAATTACATGAATAAAATATTCATAAAACTAGTATTATATCTTACTGCTACAATCATCATATATCCACAGCATTTTATAGAACATTACAATCTCTTAAATATCAAAGTAATGAAGATTTAACACATTCAAAAATTTTGAGTTATGCAGCAAATACAAAAATCTCTAGGTGTTCGATGATGTGAAAAAATCTTCTTTTAAGGATATCATACGTCTTCATTGTACCGGAGCTTTGGTTGTGATGTAATGGCAGAAGTCAATGCTAGTTACGATCCCAAAAATCTGATTGGACCTTCCATCACCTGTAAACAATAATGTATTTGATTCAATTAAAAGAAAGATACAGTAAAGAATAGGTTTTTCTCTAATTCCAACCAAGGGCCTTATATTGTGCATGCACTAGTTCATTAGTATGATCTGTATTCACATGACTGTGCTTTCATGACGTCATTTCAGTCTTATTTCCGTGTATGCCTCATAGTATTCAATTAGAAAAATTATTCAAATTGTGTTTATATTTCTTTAATGCGTTAAGTACAGTGCTCATGAGAGAATTACTGCACCATTTGCGAAACTAGCAAACTATGAATTCCAGATATACCAAATTTTTGCAAACCAATATGAATTTGTTTGGAATTTAAAAGATTAAAGTAAGAATATAATGGTCCATCAATTAAAAGTCCAATGACTAATTTAAAGTTTTGCATCCTCAGAAACAGTGACCTTACATTTTTATAAAATTGCATGAATGTGGTTTCTTAAGAATGCTATTTCTACGCTATCATAATTTTCAAGAATGTTCAAGATTTCAACAAGTTTAATTAATATATTTATTTTGCATAGTTACTCTGAAAAGAATATGAATTCAAAATTACATGAAATACAATTTTTCAAATTAATAAATAGTATTCAAAATTATTGAATGACTATTTGATTATTTTAAATAATTGAAATGAAGTTAATTTGAGTATTATGTGCTCATAAATAGGAAATTAATGCCAGTGGATTTAATAATTAAATCCTTTAAACTAGAATCAATTAGAACTTTTATTATTGCAATTATTCCATTATCACATTTACCAATATCTTCTCCAGAATGTTCTTTTTCTGCAGGAGAATCATAATAAAATACCGAAATGTTAAAAAAAAACTTCAACAGAATAAGAATCGAACATAACACAACCGAACAATGAACATACCATGTCCGACACCACGTAGAGATTTCTTCTGTAGACTCGCTTTACTCATCTCAATAACAACATCGGCAATGTCACCTAAAAATGAAAATTCAGTAGTAACATCATTGCAATTTGCCTAGTTTAAATGAAGGTACATATTTTTAGCCATGGATGTAAAAAGAGAAAGTCGAGATGCATACCAGAATAATGCATGAACAAAGAAAATCCAGGTCTGGCTGATTAAATCCGACTACAGCAGCCACCACTACAAACCCCCTTATTCTTTTATATGAAGTGTTAACTTACACTGTAGTTGATCGTGCATAACAACAGCAAAATGATCAGTCTCGAGAATGCGTGACAATGTTCTGAGGCTGTCGCTCATCGTTATCTGATGAAAAATTATTATTCAATAACACAAATGCACTAATCGAAATAGTTAGCTATTCTTGACCTTAAAATTCTGTTCAGGAAGCCCAATTTTACCTTCTTAAAATTCTTGTATATAGTCTTTGAAACTGGATCCTCAGCTGAGATCTTTCCTGAAGAAAGATTGGTCATCATGTTTCCCATTGTAACAGTCCCAGCAACATTTCTGATCAAAACAGATATTTCATTCCGTTTATAAAGTGTAACTTCATTATAACATGATCGGTGAGGACCATAAAATGT
>QRAM01000491.1:0-65857 GCA_013436055.1 Halocynthia roretzi | reverse complement strand
AAAATCGAATGTTTTCAGATTTTACATATTGTTTGCTATTTTTATGTTATTGACAATAAAGAGAAGTTGTATTAGAAGTTCGTTAATAACCTCATAATTCAAATGCCTCTAACGTGAAACGCTCCAGACATCGAACTGTAAATTTCAGATTAATTCATTTCCATCCAGAGTTCGAACTGCACGCATAATAATTCGTCATATGAGTAATCAAACATTGTAATCATTATGATTAGTAATCAATCTCCTCCTACACTTCACCACACTAACACTTCGGAAGTTTTTTAATACTGCGATACCACTAGTACAGCTTAACACTCATGATACGTATTTGAAAACGGAGCACAAAGTGAATCAGCACTGAACCGGGTCACTAGAATAAGCATAGATTTCTTCCTGACATGATGAATTAATGAAATATATAAATGTACAAGGAAAGCTAACCGCTGAATGAAAGCTAATAAGCGTATCACAATGTCATACCTGACCGATCAAATATCCCTATGGCCTGTCCACCACTGCTTATACCCCATACATTGCTGATCGGATTGATTCTCCCATTTCATGTTGAATCAAGACTGGTAAAATTTCCTGCTTTGAGACTAGAGATATGCTAATAGTAACTTCACTCAAATACAATGACGTAATCTAGTAGTTCACCATCGTTGGTACACAACTTCTGAAATGAGAAAATTTTCTCTCGGTCCTCACAAGGATCTTTCATACAAGTTCATGCATTTTAGTGTCAGTCAGAAGCTTGAATAAATTGAATTGGTTTCAACACAGTATTTCTGATTTCCCCACCCCAAATTAGTTCTGAAAACGCCGGACAACAGTATTGGAGTCCGAATACACTGGCAATTATCTTGACTCATATTACATGGAACGCACGATCGTTGTTATTCAAATTCTAACATGAAAACTTTCGTAACAAACTCACCAAGACCTTCTGTCACATTCATACTCGACTGTAAATCCATCAACCCAGCATATGAACACATCGTCAAGAGAATACTGAAGGAAAATATGTAAAATTCTTTTTCATAATGTGCAGTTTTTGCTTCATCCTTATAACATATTTCTTCCATTACAACTGAAAATAGAAAAATATGAGACGGTCATTGAGGCTAGTTCGATACCTGCCTGGTTTGGTTTGGTTTAATTAGTGTTGTAGCGTTCACTACTAGATCATGGGGATGAATCAAAGTACATATCATATCATTTCATTTCCTATACACATGTAATAAGGGATTTAATATGGCACATAGTACTGTTTAAACCGTTTATAACACTGACTATGTAGCAATGAGCACTGGCTATCTTCGTGATGAAAAATATTTAACTGCAGTTGGGTCTCAGCCATAAATTGACTTTCTATATTGAACTACTTAATTCAAGATGAAATCTAATCAGTTATACAGATGTGGAGTCAGACTAGGCAAGCGCAATAAAGAGGCAAGGAATAGTAATCAAAGCATACGCAGTAACTAATATTATATGGGGTTTCCCCTAAGCAAAGATCCAAACCCTTGTTTTCGGATTATCATAGCAACGAGAAAAAAAAGGTGATCAAATTGTCTCAATATTTTCACAGAATGTTAAAAGGGATTGACAAAGTTTTTCTGTTATTTTTAACAGGATTGGATCAGTAGACATCATGTTATGGACGTTAAATTTCAAACTTCCTTGGAACGATCCTTTCTGAATTTCCATGACAGGGTCACAAAGGTTAAGATCATCGGGGTCACTGCGGTAGCCGAATAAAGCCGCCAAATTCAAATTTGCAAATTAGGAAAGGATGGCTTCCAAATCTATTGTTGCCCCAAATAGAAGGTTTGAACAAAGAAAATTCCCTAAAGTCAGTTCAAAATTGAGTGTCAATTGCATTACTCAAATGACCTTCACAGCATCCTTCCGGTAATTACGATACGTAACTACAGTATGACCTTACTACAACCTGGCTAGAAAATATGGTAGCTCAAAATTTTACTTCGGAGTTAAAATCTCTAAAATTTGAACTTTTTGCATTCTTTGCAATTATCACTGGTTGGAACTTCTGCCAAATGCAGATTTGGCAAAAAAATGCTGATTTGACAACACAGGCTAAGTTTATTATCCTGTAGCGCCAACTTGCGGTATTGATTTTTTAGCAGCTTCCATTAAAATGATCTGATTACCCGTTTTTCCACTCTGTTATCGAGTGTATTGTAGAAGCTGCCCTCATACAGTTATTGAATGACTTATGGATTCAAGTATTATTAAGTAAAAGGTCCTAAATATAGCAATTAAAACAGAATATTTCAGGAATAACAAAGAACACGAAAAATTCACGGCCTTAATAGTAATCAATAAGCTTGGTTCAATTTGCTTTCGCCAAGTAGCAGTCTAATAAACCGACTAACTATCAGATCGCTAGATGTTGAACTGATGTAATTATCGAATCGGATATTGTGATGCACGATATAACTCGACAGAAAAATTCACCAACATAAAACCGCAAGCCCACAGCATTTGCTGCACTTGCTGCTATGTTAATCTGCAGCTAAAGCAAGTATTCAATCGAGCGGAGAATGTGCTGAGTTGACAACACGGATCACTGGTTAAGTTTGTTGTTCTGTAGCGCCAACTTGCGGTTACTCATATTTTAAACATATCTGCAGTGGTATCAGGACAACTACGCACGATAGTGATATAGCGACACCTTGTGAGTATAAGTTGACGAAGGAAGACAATAGCCTATATAGTTGAAATACTAACATGTAACATGTAAAAGACCAGAGCACGTAACAATGGAGATGCAATTGTATATGACGATGATCCGTACTGGAAAAGACATTGAACGAGTAGAGTGATAAGATTAACGCTAGAGGAGATGTAATATGAAAGTCAGAGAATGGTGAGACATGGCGATAACTGAAACTGAAAACCTGTTCTGGAATGTGGAAGAAATTATTAATGTTAAAGTTAAAGTTTATCTCGATTTCAATACAATCAAGAAGATTTACACTTGCGTGGCTTAATTCATACCTTAACTGCGAGTTTCAGATATACGGAGCGGGAATGTATATATGAAGATGACCCCCTTCAAAATAATGACATATACATAATACTAATAACCTATCACCCACCCTTGTAATCGGAGGTGTATGTGAAAGGTCCCGCCGCAAAAATACTATACAATAACGTGTACACGAAACCTAAACGCAAAAGTAGTATTTGCTAATCTTGCTGCTTCGTCAATCCGGCTACCTCAAATACAAGATGTTATCGTGCATATCCAGCCATGCAAAACGAAATTTACTAGACCGTGAATCGCTTGTTGAACCCTGACCTCAGTCAGCATTAAATTACAAATGATGCATGTTAACGCGTGACCTTAAACAAGCATTATCGCGTAATAATGCCGGAAATAACACTAGGGTGCAGAGGTCATTCGTTTTCAAATTCATCATTCAAAAACAATTCATTTTTGTTCAACAAGTATTTTAGGAAATCAAAAAACTGTAGTAAAATGCTGAAAATTGCCCTAAATTTACTAGGAAATTTGAAATTTCATTACGCGATCGTGCTCTCATGCGCCCCCGGGCGATCCGTGACCATTCCGCAACGCTCGGTCAAGAAAATCATACGAATTACGCGAAATTACGACGGAGGAACAGCGATATAACGAGATAGCATACTAATGGGGAAGTCATTGATGGTACCCATCACAATCAGTGACATAATAATAATATAATGAGGAAAAAGCTTTATAAAGCCCTTCTTGCACTGATGTCCTATAGATAGGACTACCATATTTTCAGAACTAAAAACCGGGCACTTTCTTAAAAAATGGCATTTTAAGTTTGGTTCATATTTAGAAGTTATGAATTAGATGCATTCTGGGCAGTCCAAAACTAATATGCAGAATGAAAATATCACTTAGAATAAACGAAATAAAAATATTGCATTGAATTATAATTTTCTCTTCGACATATCCTACTTTTCTGTACATAGCACTGCTTTAAAAACGGGAAAATTCCGTTAAAAATTGGACGTATGGTTGCCCTACTACAGGTATACGTGGTACTTCGTGGTTTTAGTATTGTCCAATAGTGTCTATCCTCAATTCCCTTCACGTACGTATTGGACAAATGCTTAACGCTTCCTAGTGGCAGAGTAAAAATTACTAAACTACTTTTAACAGGATTCTTATATCAAGTCCTATGGGTTTTCTGCTCGTTAATGATAATAGTGATTTGAATATTATCCTGATCATTAATGGTTTGGTTTGGTTAATTGGTTTGAATTTTTTAAGTAATAAAAGGCCCTCAGCATAAAGCCTTGTGCGTTTATTCTAGTATTTTAGTTAGCAGTCGACCGTCTGACGTTATTGTTATCGGTTATTTTACACTGTGTTCTGTAGACATAACAAGGAAGGCAACTCCACAATCCAGTAATCAGAATGTCACAAAAACAGTCAGTTTATCATAGCAGCTACAGCGATGGGAGAATGGAGGCAATAGACAAAGAACACAATTCCACAGCTCTACCGAAATCGCAGCTTATCGGAATTCCACTGTATATTTGATTCTACAATTACAATCACTACAACAAACGCAGCAACTACAAAAATCACTTATTTATTTTCGGTAAAACTTTCCCAATGAGAAGGATTTTAAGCTGTCGCCCCCGGCGTTAAATTAATCTTGTTTTTTTTAAGTTTTCTTCATCTAATGTCGATTGTTTTGTCACAATCTCCGTCTTGTAATCCTATCCGCTAGTGTCGTATTACTGTGTCGTCTTTTTGTTTTCCCGCCGCCGCCTCTCATTGTGGTTCGTTTGCGTCCGTTTATTTGAAAAACTTGTCACCAACGAGCGAGATTTATCAAACAAAAACAAAAAAGCTTTCAATTCTATCAAACTAAATTAAGTCTTCCATTCAAGAGTTCGGTAGTCTATTATCTATTCGACTTCTATGAGAAAATTCTGCACGATATAAAATGTTGTAATCAGGGCCAGATTTATAAGTGCCTCCTGCTGCTAAAGCGGCCCACAGATTGAGGACTTACTTTTTTCTAAAAGTAATTTTGAGACTTCCTTTTTAAAAAATTAAATTTTAAATAATGAAAGCACCACAACACACTTCATACCTTGCAATAGGGGCCCAAAGAATAAAGATTTCCTTTATACAAAATGCAATTTGAAGAAATAAAGGCTCCCCAAACACTTCATACCTTATCTGATCACCATATATATATAGCAGGGCTCCCCAACGAGGTTCACAGCGCGATTACAGTGGGTCAAAAAATGTTGAATTATATTGAAATGGTGCATTTCATGAAAGTGAAAGATAAACTGAAATATGCTTGTACGCTTTTTATCAAATACTAAGTACACTGAGATTAAGTAGTTATATTAAGCAGCAAGTAGTGTAATTTGACCATCCCAAAAAAATCCTGGCTAAATCAGCGCTCGGAGAAAAAAATTAGGGTTCCACAGCGAAAAAAGGTATTTGCATGTATTTCTATGAACGAATGGGATTAAGAAACCTGTGGATCAGCAAGTGTTACGACTCTAATGTCAGCTCTCAACACAAAGGAAAGAAACTTCATGAATTGCGCTTTCACATCACTACAAACAATGGACGAATATCTATTGAATGAACCAGCGAACGCAAGGACCTTCCAACCTCTCATGGCCTTTATGTCTCCCGAATTTTTAACTACTTTGAGTCTATTGAAAACGTTCTTTATTGGTGGAGATTTCTGCATTCCTACAGAAATCTAGCGAGCATTTTATATCGTTATGTCAGGAGGCAGAGATGACTTTTGATATCGCAGAGCAGATTATATAGGGTTATGCGATAACAGAACACAGATATACAAATTATTGCGATATATAGTATTATGATATAAGAATGGAGTGGGATACTATCAGAAAAGCCGTAAGGCCTGGAGACCCATGCAGGCAGGAGCGGATTGAGGCCTTTAAAGGCCCTAAGCACTAAAACTTGGTGTCCCCATACTGCAGTGTACTTTATTTTGCAGGATAAAAATAAACATAAACATGGCTATGCAGTGAAGTATTCATATAATTTTGTATCCGAACTGCCCCAGCGAAAGCAAGGTTTCCAGATGTGTGGAGATTCAATGATATGTGGAGTCGAACATTTACGGAGCTATATGAATATAAGGATGAAGCCGTATAATAAACGCAAGCGGAAATGCCTAGAGGCCCATGCAAGGTTGCAAACATAGAAATTACATGACAAATGAACTAAAATAAACGATAAACCGATTTTTTTCTAAAAAATATGTTGTAAGTTAAATTCTGAAGAAGATGTTTGATCAGATCTTTCATAATTTTATTGACTGTAAGAATAACTTTGACCACAATTTTCAGTTTGTAATATAGGCCATAGTGATATAAATTACTGGTGATCAGATAAGGTATAAAGTGTTGTGGTGCCTGCATTTCTTTGAATCACATTTTTTGTTAAGGGTGGTCTGTTCACTTCAAACTTGCAATAAAAAAGTCACTAATAGGTCCTTAACCATTTTATAGTCGTTATACTGCATTCTCTATTTTCAAAATCAGGATCTAGACCATTTTTAGTTAAAATCTAGTTTTACCCTATTCAGGCTATTACACTAGTCCAGTTCAGTGTGTTCTACTTACTTTAAAAGCCGACTGCTTCAATACTGTGATGTAAGAATATCGTTTTATGTCAATTACTGACGTAACAATATCTGATTCAGGTAAGTGATACTTAAATCAAAATAGTTTTTAGTGAAATTCTCAATTTCATCAAGTCGGCTTTAGTTACAGAGAAAGATACGATGTAAGGGTGATGTCGATACCTTATGTATGTAGATATAGCGTAACTCCGATATGACGCGCGTTAATTCAACGCGATTTCGGACCTACAACGCGATGGGTCGTTGGAACTTTATTTTTTGACCGGGCAATTCTTGAGGGGAATTTTCCGGACAAACATATTTCCTCCATGAAATCTCCAATATAATAGGGATAACCTCATTCACCCCTATTTTACCCATGAAATACAGATTTGAAAATATTTCCTGCTTCAGCCAGATCGTTACTTGCAATGCATGAATATCCAAACCACACATCCACGTCATATACCCACGTCATAATGCAAAATCCGAACAGCCGTGACATCATAGAGACATCGATGGCGGTGGCATCTCCCCGTAATCTCAACATTATGACGTCACAAGGAAATCCAAGTCCGTCAGGTTACTATAGGTTACCATAGTATTTTTTTAGGAACGAGATGACGTACACGTACAAAAGGACTTGCTTTTTCTAGGTATTCTAGCGAGTCATGGTGGATCACCTATTGCAGTCTCTATGGTCAATGTCATAGGACCGCCATCACCGGCTACAGAGGACTCAGAGCATTCAGGTAAGACCGTATGTTCGGGAAAAATAGTCTGAAAAATCCGGGCATAAATCAAACCATTACCGAGCGAACACAAAGTACAAAACTTCGTTGATAAATCAACAAAAGCAAAATGTTTGACAAATTTTATAGTTGTGAGTTTATATATATCACATTATATTTAATTTAATTTAATAGTCAGCTTAACATAGTATCAAGAGTAGCAAATACAGGCGTGCGATTTTACGTTTCAACCTTTTAAATTTATATATACATCGGTAATTTGCACGTCACACGAACCTAACTTCGTTTGTCTCAGACTTCGGATACTGAATTTATGAGAAATTATAGCGTTATAATTGCGGTGAATGGTTCGAACATCGACATCTATAATGCAAGGCGATAACTTTGTGATTTGCCGCGGGAGTGATCGAAATTAAAACTTCCTTAACACCAGCATGAGTCTTAGAGTCTGGGAACGGATTAATTCACTTTCCATTATTTTTAATGGGGATAACTGATTCGAATCTCGAACAATTCAGAGTTCAAACGGCTTCCTGGAACGGATTAAGTACCAAGTACTGTTTTTAATGCAGTAAAACATGAATTTATTGTTACTAACATAATTTTGTCTCCTTTGACATACGCTATTTGAAATTTGAATATCCCACCCTTTATCTAGGCAAGTCTGGTCATGATACATTCAAATTATCCTTAGCTACACACAGCCGGTGTGAATGAGATAAGTAATATTGAAACTAACCCAGTTGCCGCAATATAGAAACTAATTAATCACAATTGTAATAGTATGTGGATTGACATCTCATTCAGAGATTTCACAATTTCAATGGTTGGAGGTATTAACCCTCAGCACACTTCAAATTAAACAAATTTGAAACTTATCAAACTGAGTTATGATTCTTAGTAGTTGTTCTATTCCCTATACTAGTACTACAGTTGATGCGGTGACCAAGGGGTTGCGACCCGGCGTTGGTTGCATGTTTTAAAGCAAAGTTGCGACTACTATTTTTGATGTTATATGAACAGCCAAGCGAAGCGTCCCTAAAGTTGATTTATTTGATTTGCAAGAAAATCAAATCGATTTTTTCATGCCAGTCACTAATAGATAGTCGATGTGAAATGCAAGTACGGTTAAGTGGTTAAGTGTATTTGGCCTGGGAGTGCTACAAGGCTGCACCACACCTCTGCTTTCAAGTCATGAGAGCTCTGGTGTACAGAATGTCATGTCATGGTTAACTTCCATCTACACACTATGCGGCTATTTGCCTGCTAGGAGTTAGAACATTAGCAACGTTCCTTTTCCATACAATTAATCTTCGGTTTAATCTTTCCTTCCGTTGACATGCTGGTTCTATACCAGAAGGCAATTTGTCAATCAAAATCGTTGGCCCAATATCCGAATATTTCCATGCAAGCACTTGCATGCAGTTAATGAAGAGAAAAATTAGAACGGACACGAGGATAAGCAAAAACTAGCACTAGTAAGCAAACTAACCAGCAGTCAACTGGATTTATTAGAAATTGAATTTATGTAAAGGGAGGTCGAGGTCGAGGTCGTTCAGGCCCCAAGCATGCCCCACAAGGTCTGAAGTGAATAAACAAGAACTAGCACTAGCAAAAAAACTACAACAGCTAAATAGATTTATTAGAAATATTATCTATGTTAACGGAGTTAGCGAACTCTGTATCTGAAGCGAAGAAATTTGATTTGGTAAACCACAATTCAAACGTTTTAATCGCCGATTAAGTTACTTAATATCAAGGTTACAGTTTTAATTAATATTTGTTCATTTTATTACTATTTATAACAGTAGGGGCATACGAACATCCACACACACACAGTTTCTCTTTCTATTCTATTTATGAGATTAAATTTCGTTGTTGAGGGACACGAAGCTAATCAGAACTACTACAAGCAAACTAGCCAGCCATCTACATTTATTAGAATCTAGCAGAGAGACCCAGTCGAGCTCGGGCAAGCATTTAAATAACTTGGTGTAAGCATCCAGTCGAAAAATTTTTGCCCGAATTTTCCAGACTACTTCCCTCGAATTTTTAGGTGACTTAATTTTCCATTTCACGTTTGTTCGCTTATTATGTTTAAGTTGATTCTGATCGAATAAACGGACCGGTTGACAGTCATTCCGACGTCATAAGCGAACACAATGTTGGAATTATCGGTGTGCCTGTGATCCAACAAATGCATACTGTATCGGAACATATGACGTCAGAAGTAAAAGAACATCAACTGACGTCATCAATTCAACAAATGAGCGAAGCTTCGGCCGAAGAAATTCAACAAATTAACGAAAGAGCAACTCTTACAGGTAAGACATATACAGCAATTATTTCCAGGTCTAATCACATTAGAACATATTTTAATTCTTGTGATGTCACACTGCAGTCGTTTCAGCCACTCCATATGGAGATTCCCTTCAAGCTGTCTACCAGACCACTCCACAATACGTCACAGGGTGAGTGTACAATTAAAAAAATTCTATTGTTTTATTAACAATACCGAGACGTTGATTTCCTTATGAGAAAAACAATGCCTAATAACATCCTGTCCGTTGCCTGGCTTCAAAGAATTCAAAATAACTTTGTCGACTATAAGACGCGGAACAGTAGATAGAAAACTATTGAAATTTCAATGTCCTATTTTATATAATTGATTTTTCCGTTAAACTAAAGCAGGGGTCGGCAACCCGCGGTTCTTTGAGCTTCCTCATGTGGATACTTAAATATTTCACCGAAATAGTTTTATTTAAAAATGTGTAAATTAAATTTAAGTTTAGTTAGACATTGAAGATATTCTTGAAACTCAGAATACATTTGCCTCATGGTTAAAACCATCAAGTAATGTTACTGCTGCTACTTTTGTGGCTGCCCAAGAAATTGCATGTCGTCGAAAACCTTTTTCAGATGAAGAATACTTGAAAGAATGTTTTATCAACATATCTGAGCATCTTTTTAGAGATTTTCAAAAAAAAGTTAAGATTATTTCAGTTACATTGGATATTCAATGAAGTATACCATGATATGTTTTCCATATAGCTCCTCAATTTCTTAAACTAGATCAAAATTTAATATTTGGCTCTTTGCCATGAAAAGGTTGCCGATCCCTGGTCTAGATTAAACAATAGTCCACCATACCATACTTTTCGAATTACCGCCCTAAGCTAATTTACGGAAAACTTTGCTACGTTGCTTGATATAGCTAAATTCTGCCTCATAAACAAACAGTCTGCCAACACTATATTCCCTGTTTTCATTTGAATATACAATTACTTGAAATCAGCTGAGTTTTCTGCACTCATACCCTGAAGGAATTTGATAACCCAGGGTATCATGTTATATTCGTTGATATACCGTGTTGTGAAACAAGAACTAGATCGTTTGCAGTTTGCTGGTCATTTTATTCCGCCGTGTTTTGTAATCCGACATCAGCGATGGGAATCATATTCCTATTTACCACAAAGTTCCAACAGGAGATCCCTAGTATACAGTAGAATACCTAGTACACATACCATTATATCTATATACACTACCACAGTGACACGGCCCTTAACGGAGAAGTTCTCATTCGAACGCTAGGGGGCGTTGGTATGTTAACTCGTCTGTATAACATTACATATATCTACTAAGACAGTGACACAGTCCTTGACTGAAAAGTTCTCAATTGTATTGATTCTAAGACTACGAAGAACTCATAACATTACATATGTAATCATATATATAGATATACTAGCCGAGTGACATGGACTTTAACGGAGAAGCTTTCATTTGGAAGCTAGGGGGCGTTAGGTTTTTAACCGGTTTTCCTACTACTCAGCAACTATAACATGACATATATAGTCTAGGGTTATTTATCTCAGAATAACCGACCCGGCATTGCCCGCGTAAGCCTTAAACTGAATTAGTGTATAAAGGAAAGCTCTTTTAGGATATTCATAGCCATCTTTTGAAAAATTACGCTACCATTACCCAAGTTGAGATCCTCTCGTTAACTCAATATAATTTAATTCTGAAGTAACCTTTACATTTATATTCTTAGCTGTGACAATTAAACATGAAATTCCTGTTTTTACAGCCTTGTAGACCCGTCATCATTTGTTCATATACCAACTATCGCTGACAGTCTTCAGTATCAACAACAAGTTATACCAGCACATATCACTGAACAACAACACCAACAGGTAATCACTAACTTTCTATATAAATAGTAAATACTAACAAGCCGAAAATATATACAGTCGTCCTTCGCTATCGCGGTTCACTTTTCGCGGATTCACTACATCGCGGATTTTATATAATGTTGTATTGTATGTATTTTAATGTAATATTGTATGTATTTTAATGTAATATTGTATGTATTATATTTCATAATAAATGCCGTGCCGTACAGTACTAGTATGTTTAAGCGCTAGAAGTTTAAAAAAATTAAATAACAGGTCAAATGATTGTGGGAAAGGTTAATAAGATAAATAAGAGTGTGTGAATGATTTATAAAGGTTCAAAATACGTTTAAATATATTCAAAAGATTAATTAAATATGTAGTTTCTATTTTACGGATTTTCACCTATCGCGGGAGGCCCGGGGTTGAAGCAGGCTAGCCTTTTAATAGCGATGTAACAGCCCCGAACTCAGGGCTGGAAATACCGACTCATTTATGAAAACCAAAAGGGAGTTATAATCTGTTTTTCAGCAAATTCAATTAACACAAGAGTTACCTCCTCCACCAATCGGTTATCCAGGGATGATGCAAACCAACAACAACTCATCAACTGCAGCAGCAGCTGCTTATCATCATTATCAAAGGAACGCATACCCACCTCAAACTATGCAAGGTATAAACAATGTTTAACAATAATTACGCAACATCATGACAAGCAGTGTTGGCTGTTCACAACTAAACTGCGAGAAGTCACTATCATGTAGTATACGAACTATTATCACTCGTGTGACGATTGTAAAGGAATAAGTTATCTTGGAGTAAGTAATGTATTAATTTGTACAGGTACAAGGCCAATCAAAGTGGAACACGGTTCCAGCGTGGTCCAGCCTTCGTCTTACTCTTACGTACCTCAACCTGGGTTCCCACCGCCTCCACAATACGCTCTGCCCATCCAAGGTTAGTTTTACCTATTTTTCGGGGATTAATTTTTTGTCAAAAAGACGATTTCAACCGATTTCTCACCAAAATTCGAATCAGTCATGCGTCAAATGTCTCATGCATGTGACAAAGCTTATTTTCAAATTCTTTATTTGTTATGACGATACAATCACGTCTGTTTAACATTCCATATCTTTGTTTCGTAACAAACAGTTTGCTGAGCTTACCTGCAGTTGTCAGTTTCGCCAGGTATTTTGGGTAGAAACCGAAAAAACGATGTTTTAGAGTAAATATTTTGACTTTTTTCGGAAGTCGGGGCAGTAGTGTGCTAGCAAATTGTTTGTTGGTAAATTTAAAGGCTAAAACTGAACCATTTATTCAAGAAAATCGTCATTTAGAGAGTAAATAAACGAGTTTTAGGAGAATTTGTGGGTAAACAGACTCCAGAATTAGCCGTAATCTTTCAATTTTCTCCTAAATTAAAGTAACCCTATATTAAAAGTTTACTCTTTTGTCGAAGTTCGAACGAAAATAACTCAAATATTCAACTGATAATGATTTATGACCGCTCTGGTGTGCTCGATCATGAGATTCAAAAGTTTCATTAAGGGTTGGGATCTACTCAGTGAAAAGATTCAAAAGTTTTAGCAAGGGGTGAAATGTACTCGGTGATGAGATTCAAAAGTTTTAGCAAGGGGTGAAATGTACTCAGTGATGAGATTCAAANTATATTAAAATCCATTTAGTTTACTCTTTTGTCGAAGTTCGAACGAAAATAACTCAAATATTCAACTGGTTCAACTGATCTACTCAGTGAAAAGATTCAAAAGTTTTAGCAAGGGGTGAAATGTACTCGGTGATGAGATTCAAAAGTTTTAGCAAGGGGTGAAATGTACTCAGTGATGAGATTCAAAAGTTTTAGCAAGGGTTTTAGCAAGGGCAAAAGTTTTAGCAATGTACTCGGTGATGAGATTCAAACTCGACTCGGTTGAATAGTCAATAATATGATTTTGGATCACTAATATCACCACTCCAGTGTTGCTAAACATGCACTCGTATCATTTTCAGTTAAAGGAATATTAAATTAAATTTGAAACAGTGCATAGAACTTATAAAAAATGTTAGTATCCTAGTTGAAATTTGTATTCATAATTTTGTGTTGGCTAATAGAGAAGCGCCGGACCGTTTGTTACCGGAGATTGGTGATTTACCTATACAGTATATTACTAACTCATTCTCCCCTTTGTTATAATATGTTTATGTCCATCTGTCTCTAGTAATGGATGAACCGGTAGCAATGAATGAAGTGAACCTGAACTAGAACAAACAGTACTTAACCTACTGTCACGTAAAAAATTTCCACCACGTTGACTTAGCTTATTTAACGACAAACAGTAAATAGATTGAAGCGTAATAGCTCTCGCGGGAGTTCTCTCAAAAAGGCCTCTCCAAACCACAGCCCCCTACAGATTTTACCTGCTAAAAACTTGGAATATACGGTACAGCTCAGCTATAATGCAATATACATACACCAGGTACCCGGATAACGTCATGGTATCTTGAAAAGTGCGACTTAAAGTGAAACAACGCGATTGCAATGATCATATTTCGCCACAATTCTAATTCAAATCCTGGTGACTACCCAAAATGAAGCTTAACTCATCTTATTAATAATGAAGAAGATACTATCTGTGTTCGTGTGCGCATAACTTCCAGGGTTCTTCACCCGTCTGGGATCAGGGGTCTGTTGCCGACGCTGAAGTGTCATGGTCACCTTTTTTTCGACTAGGGGTCCTCATCGCAGTCCCAGATCGCTTTGATGATTATTAACTCTAAATTTTTATTTTCTATGTAAATTAAACGACATGGTCTTTATGCTTAACCGTTCAGAAGACCCTGGTTTCTTATGATACGAACTTCGCGCTTCGAGTTAAGTTAGTATGTATATGTACTTTAGTTCTAGATCATGGGCAGAACGCGCATCAGACTATTTAGCCTCCTAGACAAGGTCAGCTTAGAAAGCCTGTCTATCGACATCACAGTATTTTCGGTCCCGGGAATTTCGGATAAGGGATTCTCAACTGGATTAGAATGAGGCAGTAAGGGTAGTAATAGAGATATCATCTTATTGTGTTGTCAAACAACTCAACTGAGTTATTCGCTGCTCTTGCATCGCTGTTAGCTTATATCAAACATCAGCTTAGACCTATACTGCTGTCTTCTATGCAAAGGGGTATTAAATTACTCGTTCGTCTGTTGTTGCGTTTTTTTTTCTCGTCAGTTTCAAGTGCCAAATATTCACTCAATTATTTTGTGTAAGAGCTCAGTCGCGTCTACGCGTCGTTGGGTGAATGTTCAATTTCGGAAAGTTTGAGGAAAGAAGTTTATTTTCTGTCGTGAGCGAGAATGTGTTTTCAGATTTCAGATCAAATGAATCTTCAGAGTGGCTTCAAAGTCTCTATACTTAGCAATGCCTGTATTTCATATGGATATTTCTCCAATAGTATAGATGTATGTTCTGATTTCGGACCAAGTGAATGTTCAGAGTATCTCGAAAGTCTCTATACTCAGTGATGCCTCTATTTCATATAGATTTTCGTTCAATATCAGAAAACATCGTAATCAAAAGCAGTCTTCGAGAATTATTTAGGTATTTAAGCTTCGACTGGATCCCCAGTATTGAGACAACAATGTTAGAGCAGAGGCTTCATTTACCAACTGAATTTCCGCGGCACTAATTTCGTTGCCTTAATAATGCGGATCCAGTTGAAGCTTGAATTCAAGAAACAATTCTCAAAGATAGATTTTAATTGATGCAAGAGTTGGTTGAGATTGGGAGACAATATAAAAATGTGTATAGTGACTTTTGAGACAGCCTTGTATGTAGAACGGTGAAGAGTGTGGGGTGATGATGAAATTATGAGCGAAATTATAAGGTTAAATAATTAATGTCAGTCTTCATAGGAAGGAGTACCTTTATTGCTTAAGACAAGTGGTTCAGAACACAAGTAGGAAGCATACTTAAATTTAAATTTAACAATTCGAAATAAACAAATCCCATATTAAAAAAGGTATTGCGAGTTATATAACTAACTAGGGTAATAGATATATTATAGATGGTATTGGAATGGTGTTTGTCATGACTAGGTCACTGAGTTTTTAGTTTACATTATATTGTATTATTTTTCGGTCTGGTGTCGCTATAAGGTAACATTATCGATAAATATCATGAATAGCAATAGCAAAATCTTACGGTATGTGTTGGAATTTTTATTTCTTACATTATATTAATATATTGTAATATTTTATAACATTTGGCCACTGCGAAATAATCCCGGTTATATATATATATACTTATACAGTATATTGATTGATGCAAAGCTTCAATATACCGGCTAACCCAGAACGTGTGAAAATGTCAGATTAGGTAGCACAAGTCGCGGCTTTAAAGCGTAACTGAGCAGATCTATACATTAGGTGAATATTAAGTGTATTAATCACCACATTGATTGAAAATATTGCAGAATTAAATTGATAAAGGAACTTTACAATATAAATAAACAGTCATAGCATTACTAATTGCCTTATTCGCCCGACTATGGAATTTTGAACAACTTCTAGGAAAAAGTTTAAAAACAAAATGACAGCGTATCCTGCAGCAGCAATGTGGGGACAGTATATGTACGGTGAGTGCTTTTATACTTTACCCTAACGTGAAATCCAGGGTTACATTAGGGTTTACATTACATTACATTACACTACATTAAGGTCCATGGGACAATCCATGGATAGAATGTGGGTTGGTAAGAGTCGCCAGGCAATTTAATGGACTTCAGGAGTTAAGGTCCAGGTTATAGTAGAAACTTTCTATAGAAGCACTACGATGCGTGGTTGTTTGTGCATGATTATTGGACCTATACGCTATCAACCCGTGGCCCCGTACACACATATGCAAAATGCAATTTTCTTGTTTTCCCGTTAAATATTTCATTAGACATTGGATATCAGAACTTATCAAAGGTGGGTACATGTACGCGGCGAATACAGTTACTGTTTGAATTGTCATCATACAATATCTGGTATTTTTTATCATTGCAGTATATACACGATGAAATGCTTGCTTTTCACTACTGCGATATATGCTACATATTATATTATCACACTTTAGCATCGGCAACAAACCCCGGTGCAAATATTCAGACCGGCGAGTCAAGATCCCTAGGAGCTATGAGCACTCAAACATACATACACACACACACACACAGTTTCTTCTATTGATGAGAAAATGCGACTGCGTACTGCTAGCAAGTTATTTAAGAATCACGCAGCAACCTGGTAGTCAAAATAGGAACGCGGTGACGGTTAGACATCCGAGTAAATTTCAAGTATTTCCGAGTAAATTTCACACAACCTCCCAAGAACCATAATTACAATTCTCCTACTGCTATGTATTACCTTCAGTCTACTAAACTTAAAAATAACGCGAGGAACTGCAAGAAATATCTTCCTTAGTCTTTGATGCAAAAAGGACTTCGGGAAAGGAAACAGCTTGTTTCTGCTAAGTCTTAAGATTTAACTCAAGTGTTAAATTTGTACTTGACCTTAACATGGGCATTATCACAAGATATTGAATTCCTTAAACGTGGTGGGGAAACAGGAGATTTTAGATCACAGGGGAACGCTGGGGTCAGAACAAAGGTCGAATCCCATTTTGTGGGAAATGATTTTGGAATGGGATTGGGGTTAGCTATATCTGGGGTGAATGTGAAAGTTCATTGCCAATTAGTTTGATAGAAAATTGCTTGTCTTGTTAGAAGGTTAATGATTTTTACAGTGCTTAATGTAATTGGGTGTTTATACCAAGTTCGGAAAGTGTACAGTACTTGTTCAAGGTGTATGTGACATGACATACTCCTGCAGTGTTGTATGGTAATAGTAACAAAGGGATAAGTTATATGGTAATGGATAGTTCAATGTAATAAGGCATATCTGTGCAGTGTTGTATGGTAATAGTAACAAAGGGATAAGTTATATTGTAATGGAGAGTTCAATGTAATAAGACATATCTGTGCAGTGTTGTATGGTAATAATTGCAAAAGTAGAATGATGGCTTTTGGCAGCGTCAGCGGCATTGTTTATTTCGAATTTTCAAATTTGATTACGAGGTAATTTCATGAACGATTATTTCAAGTCAGCTCTTTGCCTAAAAAAACATGTTTCTCTTCATGCTACACTTAAATTACAACTAACCGCTTATAACTGATTCAATATGAAGCATTGGGCCGGGGGCGTTTCATGGAAACGCGTGGGAATTTGAAATGGCGAAGAAAATAACTGTATTGAAAGTTACATGCCAGTTATCATAGTCAATGAATTAAAGAAATAATAGTAAGCGTTAGTACGTTCTACCACACAAAATTGCGACCGTGTTTGCGTGATAGCACAATTTACTGCTATATATCACATGTCCGCGTGTACTTGTGCAACATATATACAGTATCAAAACACTTCTCTGGGCTCTGGGCTCTGGGCTCTGGGCTTATGTAAGGAGAACGTTTGGATCTGTATTCTGCAGATAACCCATAAGATTATGAATATATGGACGTGTAGTCGGAAACTTGTTTCAGTCATTTTTACAGGGTGGGTAAACTACTATTACAACAATCAGTAAGCCAGTAAATAAGTAAGCCAGTAAGCCAGCTTACCCTGCCCCCATCTTTCTACGTTTATGAATGTTCCACACACCCATTCACTGTTTTAGAGATAGCCGCCTAAAGATGTGTTGAAGTTACAAGTATTTTGCTTCTTAATCTCATTAAGTTAGTAAGCATCAAATAATAGAGAAACTGTAGCTCATGAGCCTCAACCTAAGCCCGGAGAAGTGTTTCGATACTGTATATGACCAAGAATGAACCATTATGCAGTACGAGTTTTAATTCGCTCCCAGACCGAGCTCGTATAACAATTTATTCGAATTACAAAGCGATTTTTCCTATTGAAATTAACGGGAAACTAATTAATCCGTTCCAGCTACAAAAAAACACGCAAAATGCCAAAAAAACGCAAAATGCCCTTTTTAAGGTATTTTTACCTCAGGGGACGCTAGCCTGGTCCCCTTTCTTTCGCTACCTATGATAGATGGGAGTCTTATCAAAAGGAACACGTTTATATTTGTTTAAGTATTATTTTAGTCATTTTCCAGGGTAGGAAAACCACTCAGCAAAAATCCTAGGGTACCCAGGCCTGGTCCCTTACCTATGATATATTGAAGTCTATCGTATTTCACTGTGAAATTGAGTAATTTCGACTTGCCCTCAACAAAATGGCTCTATATGTTCAAAAGCACACGATAACATGGCAAAGGCCTGATCACTTTTACATGCCACCCGTATTCCAGACTACAACACGACTACTTACGACAATGATTAGATAAGATCTCTGGAAAGAATCCAAACATTTGTTCAATGGAAATTATGCACTCGTCAAAACCCGCACTTTGTCATTTCGATAATTTGAAACCATGTCCCGGGTATCAAGTTTGGAAATTATGATTGGACGTGGGCCCTCAAGCAGTTTGTCCAATCAGATAACTCCCTGTTTATCGTCTAATATTGCTGTGTTAATCTTCTGAGTGTTTTCAACGTGAAAGACTTACGAATAAGATAACAGGTCACACTGTACAGTGAAATACGAAGGCGGAACCGTTTCCAAAGTACAAATTATTGCATTAAGGAATAATCCTAGAATTCTTAATTGAATCCAAGATTTCAAATCCCAATTTGTGAGTGAAGTGGCGCACATTGCAAGCACTGAACTTGCGCCTCAGTACGAACCATCTTACGCCAATCATGTAGATAAATTTACGATAATATCAGTCAATCTTTTAGTTAAAAATCCCGAGACCACATGAAAATTACAACTACTTACTGTCAGTTGTTACTGAGTGGTTAATATAGTGCAATATGTCGCTCCTTAATCTTTTATACAAGTAGTAGTATCCGAATATCCTAGTACTTCTCATTCATAAAGCCAGCCCCGATATCAAGCAACAGTAACATTAAAAAATACTTAAAATATTGTATAGAATTTCCGCCCACGAAGACAAGAATACACGTAATTCAAGTTAAATTAAAATCATAAATTTCGCCATTATCGCTACAAGTATCCATTGAATACACAGAGTGATCCGCCATTTTGTTTTTCACGTTGCTTGTGATATTCGATGTAGTGAATAGCTCTGTTCTGTGTTGTGTGTTGGTAATATGTGGACAGAAAGATAGGTTATAGTGTATAGTATTTTGAGTGTCACCTTCACACGCAATCTCGATTACAAGGGAATATTGGTTGTTATATTTATGCTGTAATATGTACCATTCACAGGGAACAAGAATAATTTAAGCATAATCGTTCGGATTACAATAAAATTTTTAAACGAATTTCAGTTGACATCGCATTCAATAGGAAATAGGAATTAGTAGTTTTTACAACGACACACTTAAGGTTTTGCTAAATTATTCCTTTGAATATAACAATGAATATATATTTCAGTCATTCAGGAAGATGGGTAATTTTTGAAGTTTCATTCTCCACGCCGGACTAAATTAACTAATAATCCAAGTAGGCTATCGGTCTAAGGCTCACCGGTATCTGGACCCACCGAAACTAATTTGTCGTAATGATGTGTTACATTGTGTTGAAATTTTTATTTCTTACATTATAATGTCCTGTAATATTTGATGACATTTGGCCATTGCAAAATAATTACAGTAATATATATATTGATGCAAACATTCCTATAAATTTAGGTGACCCACTCATGAGTTTGGCTTCGGGCATACAAGGCATCATCGTCATATAGACTTGTGTCTCCATGCTTCTTATACTAGTCATTTACATGTCCCTGCTAGTATTACAACTATATGGGTTTTTGGCTTCAGCCGTCAGAACTCGTCACCAAGTGTCTGAGTCTGAGAACTGTAAACATAATATTTCACTTTCCTTGACACGGGTGACAGAGAAAGTATAACTTAACAAAATGACTCATAAGCAAGTGAGCGAGGTCGAATCAATTAAATAGACGTTGAGTGATGTCAGCAGGTATCAGACTATCATTGGTCTATCCCTCTGCTATTTCGCTGCCCGGGTGCCCACGTAATTCTAGATTCTTGCTACAGTAGGGACGGACGTCTGATGCGCGTAAGGGCGCAATAACGATAGTTAATATATTACATCAGAGGTGTGCAATCTGCGTCTTGCGAGCCGAATTTTTGCAGTTTTTGAATAGACTACGGCCCGTAACAGGAATTCACTGCATCTGTTTTTGATGTTATATGAATAGCAAAGCGAAGCGTTCTTAAAGTTGATTTATTTGATTTGCAAGACTACATGTCAGGGCAAGATATTGATAGTTAATATACTACATGATAGTGACTCTTCGTATAATTCTCCTGCTATCTGTTAGTTGCATAGAGCCAACACTGTTTGGCAAGGTGCAAGGATATCGTATCGTGATAATATCAACTCCATCTCATAATTTAATAAGTTTTATTGTCTTACAGCGATATTTTTTTTTTACTTATCATTATTGCGAAGATTAAGTCACGGTCACAATTCCAAATTAGGGTGAATAACCATTGCGTTTGAGGCTAAATAGTCACGAAAACATGTCGAGAATGGCGTGAACTAACAGACAGAATGCTTACTAATCAATCACCGGGTGTTACTATCACATGAAATCAATATTTTGGGATAAATTTCGGATGTAACAAGTTGGACGTGTGATTCATAGTGTTGTCTGCTGAACGAATAGCCATTGTTACTTTCCCGTGACGTAATAACCAGTATCAGCAAACCACAAGGCAATTAACTTGAATTCAATCAAATTCCGATCAAAGTAGTCATTTGTTTTTATTTGATTTCCTTTCGAAAACATCCTGTCTCACGTCACAATACATACTTTCAAACCGGATATAGCTGGGTAACAATCTACTTGACACTTGGTATACTGAATTTCACCAGTGGAGTAGCGTGGGCAGCCAGCGTCCGGGGCAAGGCAAATGTATTGCGCCCCCTATCGACAAAAGCACACACCGGTGACAGCATCATGTTTAACTCTGTGTTGGAACACTATAAATACACTAGTACCATCCAAAACGGCGCAGATATGTTTTATTACATTGAACTATCCATAAACTTATCCCTTTGTTACTATTTCTATACAACACTGGACAAATGTTTTATTACATTGAACTACAAAATCAAACCCAAACTATTTTTTTCCAGTTCTGCACTTGCACGGTTAAAATTCTCGCTATGCCAGCAATATTCCCTCGAAAAACTTGCCCGTTTGACGTACCCATTGATCATAGTTTGTCTATGACTCAAAATAGCCTATCTCAATTCCCATCAGAGCGTCGCCCCAAAGTTTCCCACATAACTCTTCCCGCAACGTTGTGTGAACTAATCAGCAGTTTAAACAAAACAGAAGCGTCTTGAGTCAACAACAATCAGAGTAAACGATTCGGAAAAAGATGAAAACATTGTCTCTCTCAAGAGAAACTCAAAAGGAACAATAACAAAGACACTGAAAGTCATTTTAAAGCAAGTTAACTACGGTAGCAAAGTCTGGCAGATGTTCCCTCTAAGACAGGGGTGGGCAAACTTTGTAGGTTGCATGCGGTTGAGTGGACAATTTATTGGGCTCACATATTTTCTAAACACCCCATTAACTTACACAATTATTTACCATACTTGATCAATGAATTTGCTTAATTGAATTTATATATTTGGGCTTGGGTAAACTTTACTCTATGAGGGCAACACGAACATCTATAAGGTCACTAGTATAGTCTATTCTAGTCTAAGTCCACATTCTACATAAACCTTAAATTACTGAATAACAGAAGTTATTTTTAAACAAAAATGTAATTCTCGATATCGTCTATCTATATAAATAATGATGAATGTGTGTTTGCCGATTTTACGCTATACAAGACCGAAAGGCCTTGGACTGCTCCCTAGAGGTCAGAATAACACGTTACTGATAAATATTACTGAACAGTGACTTCATTCTTACTAATCTAATTGGAATCTTGGTCGATAAAAATTTCAGATAAAACCTAAAGAATTGGCAAGAGACTATTCAATACAATATTCACAATACAACTTATCCCTTTGTTAATATTACGATACAACACGACACAGATCACAGATATGTCTTATTACATTGAACTATTCATTACAATATAACTTATCCTTTGTAATTATTACGATACAACACTGCACCGATATGCTTTTTTATACTATATAATAAATACACTATAACCAAACAACGCTGCACAGATATGTCTTATATATCATTCATTACATTGCAAAATCCTACGTATCGATTGTATATGATTTTCGTATCGTAGTCCACTTTACATCCAATAACAGAACTCCACAAACGGCTTGCTGTACCATATAATGTATTAGATTGGTAGCAGGGAACACCACTAGTCTTTTTCGTGGGTAAAATTAAAAAGCTTGGCTAATCCTTCATGGGTCCTTCACCCCGTGGAATTTAAATTAGAGGAGTTTGAAGCTAGTACAAACAAAGGAGTGACCCAAGAAATGGGGGCTAAAGAGGCATGTTAATATGGGGGTGAAATACGCCGGTGAAATAATCCGGAATTATTTTGAAGGACGTGTCGGTGATTTCAGTGGTACCATGAATAAATCTCAGTAGCTTGCACCGCTAAAATGTGCCCAGTTCCGTTTGCCAAAATTGAAGATTCAAATTCAAGCGTGTCAAATCAAATACGCGTTTGTACAGTACTGCTGTGATTAGAAATCTTCTTACTATCCCATCACAATATAACTATTACCTTTTTGTGACCATGGGCCGCATATTCTTGTTCCGATTTATACAACCCAGACCCGTACAGTTGCATTTTCAAATTCAAACTTTGTCAGAAGTTACCTAATACTGACATTTCATTGTGGAAACTCTAAATTATAAACTATTGGACGATGAAATATTATTAAAACTCAGTTTAACCCAAGAAAGGGTTTGCGAAACTCTGTTCCAAAGGTACTACTGATCAGCTACAGTGGGCGAAGAACTACAACGATTTGAAATCACTGCTTCAACCTCAGTCAAGACTAATTATTCCACAAATAAATTTTATAGCATCAACACAATCCCGTTCGTTCAGAAAATAACCAACTTTAGTGTCAGGGGTTAAATGTCAAAGATCAGGGTTAAATAAAATAAAATCTTTGGTAAATATTGAGTTAAATGTTCAGCATCAGTTAAATAATAATGACGTTGTCAAAGTATTTAGTTTAGTTCGATCTTTTTCTGTCATGGGAAATTAAATTCGTTTCTTCTCTGAGGTTTCGTCTCCTCCGCAAGAATCCGTGAACATTGCATGGACGATTGAGATTCAACGAGAATTCAACGTTTTGTTAATTTTGATGAAAAATAAATTAAATCAGTCGATTTCAAGTGCGCGTAACGAGTTGTAGGTCAATTACAATTCACGGTGCTAGAAACAGGAATTATGTATAATAAGGGTCGTTGGAAAGGCAGATATAGGGGTATTGCTGATAGGTCACGGACGTCACTGCGCATTATTTAAAAATAAAGTTGAGAACCTGAATACGAAATTCCACAATCCGAAAATCTCCGTAATCCGGAAGTTTATACAATCCTGAAACGACAGCATAAAATCCTGACTTTTTTCCATTTTATTCTGTGATATTCCTCACTTAATACACAATAAGCAGCGTCCACTGTATTATAAGCATTTACACTACGTTTGTTTGTCGATATGCTTGTGAAAGAGAACTTGTTATTTTTACAGATTATTAAGTAACAATCCAATTAGGCAAACCGGCCACTTGGTCAGTTTCCCGGATGTTACGCTAAGCACTTCAAAACAAATGACCCCTATGTCGTCATAAACGTGGAGGAAATTTATGAATGGCTTAGGCGGTCCGACTGCTTTGAAATATGGGGCAAACAATTTCTCCATGCAGGGGTAACGTAAACACACCCCTAATCTGCGGTACGTCTGATCGAGTTACAAAACAATATCCCTGTTGGCGTCAAGAGGTCAGGGTGCAAAGGTCACTGAGTATCGTGTATTGTCTGGAGATAATAGTTTTGTATTTGCCAAGTTTTCAAATTGCATACATGTCATTAACAGGTATCGTTACTATACTGTGTACTGGATATAGGATAGCTATGAAGTGTAGGTTGCGCGACAATTAAATAATCCAACTGGCCACAGTTATGAGATATAGACTCGAGTCCTTTACTAAGTGTATACAATACATATCGAATGAAGGTTGCACGACAATTAAAGAATTCAAGTAGAACATTGAGCTTCAGCTGGTTATCTAGTTACTTGTTAGTTATCGAATATACATATCGAATGAAGGTTGCAATACAATTAATAATTGTGCTACGAAATACGATTATCTTAAGCTCTCACCAGCATTTAAAACCAACACAGAATACATGTCGAATGACATTAGAATATTATATACATATACATGATCGGGACTACCTGTATTATTGTTATAACTTCAATATAACTGAACACAAAATGTTGTGTTCATTGTACGTAGTGATAGTACGAAGTGTTCACTATCGTATCATTTGTAAGTTTCGCGGAGTCGTAGTAAATATATATTAAGAACATTTAATTATAGTTAATGCCAAAGCAATACAAAGCTAACCACTATATATATATGCACGCGTGGAATACTTCCTAGTATTTTTACAATTCGCGGTCTAAGCTATCATTAATGTGATATATATTATATATAAATATAGAAATTAATATAGCAGTAAAATATATGGAGAATATTTAATCATAATACCGAAGCAATATAAAGCAAAGACTAAATATATACACGTGCGTTGGATACCTCCTATCTCCACAAAAAAGAAAGAAGAAGAATCTCACTAAATGTTATACATCTCCCCTTTAAAAAATGGTACAATATCATATTCCTTCTATCTTCTTCAACAAATGAAGAAGAAAATTCTGCTAAACGTCATACAACACAATCTCCATATAACAAAAAACTCCTTATTTTAAAAAATAATAAAAATTTAGTACCTTTAAAACCATATCCACTCGGGTTCCCTTTCTCTTTTACACGTTCTGTCCTTTCACTATGCTGCTGTCGTGAGCAATCCATCACTACGTCTTCGATATCGTTCTAAAAAAAACAAAACATTGTTATAGTCAGTTAGTCGTAGTGAGAAAGTTATTATAGTGAGTGATTTATCATGTGTTGCAAGCACCACTGCGCAGTCTTTAATGCCTCTCGCGATTAAATCGGTGATTTATGTGAACACAGTGACAGCTTTTCGTCACAGTCAACTTGCTGTACAAGCTGTGAATTTATTGACTAAATTTCCTGCTTATTTTCGACATGATTTGTTTGAGAGGTCTGACTACTTTTTACCGCATTTGTTTTGCGCTTTTGAGAGTTGAAACTACTGTATTTATAGTGGCAACATACTGCTATAAAGTAGTTTGCGAAATAAGCAATCCCTCCGAAAATCCGGGTACGTTAGAGGGAAGTTAAGGTGAGGTGCTAGCTAACTAAGCAATTAATCACAACATGGGAAAAATTACAAAATATCCGCCGCGCTATTACAGGGGGTCAAAAAAATATTGAATTATATTGAAATGAAAGTTGTTGGATAAACCAAAAAAAACGAAATAGGGATGTGGTATCCTTGTACGATTTTATCAAATACTAAGTACACTAAGATTAAATAGTTATATTAAGCAGCAAGTAGTATAATTTGACCATCCCAAAAAAATCGTGGTTAAATCAGAGCTCGATGGTCCACGGGACCCTGAAATTTTTCACACCAAATTGTTTAAATAATACATCCAAGTATAGCGAGTGTCACATAAGCACTAATGCTTTTCCTAATGTTATTTTTCACCCTCAAACAACCCATAAACCTTTCATCACAGTAACATTTTCGACGTTGGTTCTCGCACTTGCATTTCTAAGCACATTCACTCATATATATATATATAGAAGATATTTGCAATGCCGGCAATGCAGTAAGTGCTGACAAGAATTCACGACTTAATGTTTAAACGTCTCTCAGGTTTACCCAACTGTTTTTCTAAGTATACACCGAAGACGCAAAGAGATCTATTAATCCTGATTAAACTTCCCAGCGTGTCAGTTGTCACTCGTCTAAAAGTATTTTAGGGAAAGCATTTTAAATCGCATTTTTCAAATTCACGCATTTTAGACACTCAAGTCGCTTGAACAAAAATGCTGAAACTATACGAAAGCCAGAGGTTGATATTTAACACCTCTGTCTGCTTCAGTATAGAAATGCTTAACACATTACCAGTAAACGTCTATATGTACACAGTACAGACAGAAGGAATTAATGGAGGAGACTGAATTTTCTCAGCTTTCGCTGACTCACAAAGCTGTTTAAATTTACCTCGTCCCGTCACAAATGTGTTTGTTTTAGCTAATGGAAACATTATGACAAGCAGAAGTAGAATAGCAGGCGTTAAACAATGACAAAGAAACCAATTGCAATGATAAGCTCTGAGCTCGATTACAGCGATGCCTCTCTCGCGGGATTAATTATTTGCAGGAAAAACTTTTGAATCATTTTTCATACTCCGCGGTGAACGGCTAAACAAAGTCTGTTTTAACGGTAGTCACANCGTTGGATACCTCCTATCTCCACAAAAAAGAAAGAAGAAGAATCTCACTAAATGTTATACATCTCCCCTTTAAAAAATGGTACAATATCATATTCCTTCTATCTTCTTCAACAAATGAAGAAGAAAATTCTGCTAAACGTCATACAACACAATCTCCATATAACAAAAAACTCCTTATTTTAAAAAATAATAAAAATTTAGTACCTTTAAAACCATATCCACTCGGGTTCCCTTTCTCTTTTACACGTTCTGTCCTTTCACTATGCTGCTGTCGTGAGCAATCCATCACTACGTCTTCGATATCGTTCTAAAAAAAACAAAACATTGTTATAGTCAGTTAGTCGTAGTGAGAAAGTTATTATAGTGAGTGATTTATCATGTGTTGCAAGCACCACTGCGCAGTCTTTAATGCCTCTCGCGATTAAATCGGTGATTTATGTGAACACAGTGACAGCTTTTCGTCACAGTCAACTTGCTGTACAAGCTGTGAATTTATTGACTAAATTTCCTGCTTATTTTCGACATGATTTGTTTGAGAGGTCTGACTACTTTTTACCGCATTTGTTTTGCGCTTTTGAGAGTTGAAACTACTGTATTTATAGTGGCAACATACTGCTATAAAGTAGTTTGCGAAATAAGCAATCCCTCCGAAAATCCGGGTACGTTAGAGGGAAGTTAAGGTGAGGTGCTAGCTAACTAACCAATTAATCACAACATGGGAAAAATTACAAAATACACACACCCTGGAGTCCGCCGCGCTATTACAGAGGGTCAAAAAAATATTGAATTATATTGAAATGAAAGTTGTTGGATAAACCAAAAAAAACGAAATAGGGATGTGGTATCCTTGTACGATTTTATCAAATACTAAGTACACTAAGATTAAATAGTTATATTAAGCAGCAAGTAGCAGCATTTTCGACGTTGGTTCTCGCACTTGCATTTCTAAGCACATTCACTTATATATATATATATATAGAAGATATTTGCAATGCCGGCAATGCAGTAAGTGCTGACAAGAATTCACGACTTAATGTTTAAACGTCTCTCAGGTTTACCCAACTGTTTTTCTAAGTATACACCGAAGACGCAAAGAGATCTATTAATCCTGATTAAACTTCCCAGCGTGTCAGTTGTCACTCGTCTAAAAGTATTTTAGGGAAAGCATTTTAAATCGCATTTTTCAAATTCACGCATTTTAGACACTCAAGTCGCTTGAACAAAAATGCTGAAACTATACGAAAGCCAGAGGTTGATATTTAACACCTCTGTCTGCTTCAGTATAGAAATGCTTAACACATTACCAGTAAACGTCTATATGTACACAGTACAGACAGAAGGAATTAATGGAGGAGACTGAATTTTCTCAGCTTTCGCTGACTCACAAAGCTGTTTAAATTTACCTCGTCCCGTCACAAATGTGTTTGTTTTAGCTAATGGAAACATTATGACAAGCAGAAGTAGAATAGCAGGCGTTAAACAATGACAAAGAAACCAATTGCAATGATAAGCTCTGAGCTCGATTACAGCGATGCCTCTCTCGCGGGATTAATTATTTGCAGGAAAAACTTTTGAATCATTTTTCATACTCCGCGGTGAACGGCTAAACAAAGTCTGTTTTAACGGTAGTCACAAAAAGACTGTCCCAAAGCGACCACAATAAGCAGATTCCACTGTATATCATATTCATATCTCTCACTTAATCACCATATCTCTCACTCACTTCACTTTTATGTATGGTATTGGGAACACTGGACAGTGAATTAACCGGTTTTAACAAAATGAGCATCACCTCCTTAGCAAGCAAATTCTAAGCACTTGTAACCACTCAAACATTCGTTATTTCTTACATAAAACTCCAAAACATTCTTGCAATTGACCTTGTTCTGGTTGAATTAGAAAAAATAAAGAACATATATAACATGGAAGACATTTTAAGTCGAACAATCCCACGGGTGAGTGAAAATTTTCTGTGAACTGTAATTCGTTCAGCGAAGCAGTCGGTTATCCTATAATAGGTTCGTATTCCGCTTCTGTTTCGATTTGAAACGGCGCCAGATTTTTGATCTAATTTTCGATCCCTGGGAAGATCGTTATGGATGGGTCCCAGTGGGGGCAAGGCTTGAGGTTTAAGTTCACCCAGTTTGTTTCGGTATCCTGTTGGAATGACGGCTGTCTGGTTACGAATATTTCGTTGCAAAGTGTCAAAGGTGTTTTTTTTCTTAAGTATATTGTCATGAATACTCATCCTCTGAATGTAGAATTATTTTACCCGACAACCCCAGGAAAACTAAGGGTTTTGTGAACATCCATAGCATACTTGAAAAAACTCGGAACTGTAATACAATGGATGCCGCTTATCATGATCGTAGATAATGTTATCAATATCGGTCTTAAAACATATTTATATCATATTCAAATCCCTCACTTAATGTTATCAGTCAGTTATTGTTATAAAAAAAAGACTATCGCAAAGTTATAATTATTCATTCCCACAGCGATCACTATAAGCGGCGTCCACAGTGTTTTCTTTTGCCTACTGTATTCTCTTTACCATCGTTTTATAAACATTGTTAAAGAGATAACAATTCTAAGACCGCTTGTAACCGTTTCTATTATTAACTGGTTATTACGTTTGAATTGATTACGTTAATTATACACCGCAGTCAGCAATTATCTATTATTATTTCATACGACGTGTTACCTTGTTTATACAACAGTATATCCTTTACAAGTACTAAGAAGTACGGACGGAAATAAGCTTGATAACCTATATAATATACTGTACAACACGGCGCACAAATATACACAGTTGGCAGATTATTCATTGCTAATATTTCTTCCTTCAACTCTCTCTTATCTTCGGACCGATTTAATTAACGCGATATTTGACCGAGTAGCCATCTTGAATTCAGATCTTAAGGCTTCCTTACGTATCTCGTCATAAAGTTAAATAATGGTTAACCGAAAACTAAACTACGTTTACAGCTACATGGTGCAACAGATTTAAAGTACACTAAGCAACATGCTATATAAGTCACTACATGTGTATAGGGAATGCCATGATATGTACTTTGATTCATTCTGATGACATAAAATATAAATGCATATAATATAGATAAACTCAATTCAAAACATTTCAGTAAAATACTATATATATCAACTTCAAGAACAATAACACATATCACTCACCTAAACGTAGAATCCACGACCTTAACATTTATCAGAACACAGCACTCTCTATCACTATACAATCTCTACATCTCAGACTATCAACTTATGACAAGTTGACATTTGTGTTCATTGACCTGTGAATAGAAAAATATTGACCTCGTGATCTATGACGAATTAATTGAAGAGGGGGAACAGGTCTCGCTTCACGAATTTCCGCATTTTTCCGATTTAAAATATAAACGAACTCGTCCAATAGGAACCGTTATAAATTACACTCACTTCTTCGAGTGATTTTGGCGTTTGTGATTATGCTCGGTGATCGTCTCGGGAAAGTAATTTTACCGTGACACTTTCGAAAGCAAAATATTTACAGTAAACATGTTACTGAGGTAACGCTCCGACCTTGAAATGACCTTCAAAATAACAACTGTTTACTCCTACGCATGTTTACGATTTGTACTTTGATGTGAGCTGTCAAACAGTTACTGAGAAGACATGTAACTTGTCACAGAGGTCAGACTTAGTCGTCACTGTCAACCTTCAGGTGTTTGCGAATCCTTACTTAATTGATTAAAAAAAATAGTCGAAATTTAAAAGGAAACACCCCGGATGGGACTCGAACCCACAATCCTTGGCTTAGGAGGCCAATGCCTTATCCATTAGGCCACCGGGGCTCACGTTCAAAACCACGGTCATAATCACCAGATTCAATGAAAGATATCGCTTCCATTCAAAATGAATTTAAAAGGAAACACCCCGGATGGGACTCGAACCCACAATCCTTGGCTTAGGAGGCCAATGCCTTATCCATTAGGCCACCGGGGCTCATGATTATGATAGCGATCATAATCAGCATATTCAATGAAAAATATTGCTAACATTTAAAATTAATTTAAAAGGAAACACATATTTATTTTATTTATAATACCTACAATGCATAGACTGCATACTGATTGTGCTCCAGAGACACTGTGATATAGTTACTTCATAATAGTTTATGTACGAGTTGATAAATTGAATTATATGCCCCCTAATATTTGCATGATAAGGCGACCCCCGAAAGCTAGCTGCAACCCAACATGGAAAATAAATCACACACAGTAACTTTCCAATACTTGAATGCGTTGATAACTTTTACGTATTCAGTGTTAACGTGATCAAGAGACACCAGACAGACTAGCAAACATACAATCGAAATAATTATACAAAGACAGTTTTCAGACTCAGATCTACTTGACCCCGTCTTTGTTCTTTCACCCTTCTCACATTGGGGTAACCTTGGTTTTGCCCCAAGTCAGCCGATTTATTTTATTTTCCCAGACAGTTCAAATTACGGTTTTTGAAATGCTCTTCTATAAAAAAATGTTGTTTTAACTTGGTTCCCTGAACATTTGATTTTCCCAGAAAGCTTGCCAATAATTTCAAGTCTAGAGATGATTTCAATGGGTTGTCTGACCTTGTAATCCTATTTGCACTAGCTCAGCGTATTGCTCAAATAAATCAGTTGGAGAAAAATGCAAGCGTATTCAAAAGCAGATTAAAATGCTGTTTCCAATGGGTTAGTACTATTTAAAAACAATTCCTCACATCACAAGCAGAGAAAACTAGGCCTAGATAAGCTTCAAAGGACTCAGTGTAAGCATCCAGTTGAAAATAAAATAGTTACATAATTTTCACCAGGCATTGTTTCGTTCTATGTGTTATTCTAGGCGCTAGGGAGCGTAAGAGCAGTCCAAGGTATTATAATAACCCGCCTTCGTAAGCCTTCAAATGACTGAGTACATACAGTCGCTAGGGGGCATTAGATCAGTCTAGAATCGTGTCCGAGCTCCTGAACGCAAAATTGTTCGTATTTCACATAACACTCGTTTTTAAATAGCGCAGAGACTCGCTTTGTTACGGTTTTAAGGAGATTGAAGAGTAACAGGAAGTTTATAAAAGCTCTGAGTTCATATACTGTACTGTAAATACAGTTATTTATATAATTATGTAGCGTTTAATCAATTTAATAACACTTGGATTAATGATACACTTCATACACACAATATAAACTATATATATTAGGTTTATTATGCTACGTTTCCCAAATAGCTGCCTTAAACAACAGACTTCCGTTATTGGTCCGTCATATCTAGACGTTCAATGTACTTTAATTAATGTAATTAAAATATGATGGAAATAAGTCCAAGGCAGTTAAATTTCAAGTAAGCTAGCGCCTAGGTCTCAGTAAAAATGAGCATATATTGTTGAACGTTCATCTAGTATTTTTAAATAATAAAAAATAAAAAAGATTTACCCCGGGTGGGATTCGAACCCACAATCCTCGGCTTAGGAGGCCGATGCCTTATCCATTGGGCCACCGGGGCTCATGAAAAATTACTGTTAGAAAATTAACTACATTAGACAGCTGAGATTAGTTGATTTTAATGACGTACTTCCGCGCTATTTCCTATTGACAATATTGTGAAATGATTTCCACATATTTACATACTATAAGCAGGTGGAGAGGCTGTTTAAATGACGTCACCAACAAAGCTAAATTTTCAAGTATCGCCTTCAAATACAAAAAATCAAAAATGTCAAAAAAAGGAAGCACCCCGGGTGGGACTCGAACCCACAATCCCTGGCTTAGGAGGCCAATGCCTTATCCATTAGGCCACCGGGGCTGATAAGAATACTAATTATGGTGGTGATGTCAGTACCAATAATTAGTTTGATAGTGTTCAGAATCTGTATTACTACATTAGACCTTGACATGCGCCTGGATACTTAAACGTCATAAATCGAATTTGATTTGAATCGGTCCAACAGTTTCGGTTTTGTGTTTTGTAAAGCAATAAACCAGCAAACACACAAACACACATTTACTTTCAGTTAAGTATAGTTAAGGTTATGGTTAAGGAAAGAGTTTCAGTTAAGGGAATGCACTACACCACTGGTGAATGGGAAATCTTAGAACTGAAGCCCTATTCCAAGAAACACACAAGTTCCCGCCCATCACACACCCTAAGTTCATGTTGGCAAACCGGAAATTAAGTCTTTAACCCGCATCTCATTAAAACCAATTTTATAAATGCAAAACAATTTGTTTCAAATTTGAAACAATTATTCGTCATCAATCAAATAACTGAATTATTACGTCATAAACTTATCGCGCTATCACTGAATGATTCACCGTCTCATTATAGCGACAATTTCTTATCGGAATCAATTTTTCGGTCAATTTCTTACGTTTTTGACAACGAAAAATAGTTGTAATCACGAAAAAACACGCTCAGATCTTCCCGCGCCATTTATATTTCGAAAATTTTAAAAAAATCACAAAAAAATCAGACAAACCGTGTTTGAAGCTACCAGATAAAAGAAATGACTGGATAGTCGATTGAAAATAAATACCTTTTGTGATAAAACAATGTCTTTGTTGTTAAATCATCTATGACGCAATCAATCAGTGAACGTAATTGCCATTATGTCGTCGACTCACAAAATTATTTCGTAACAAAGTCTCCTTCATCGCCCGTCTGTCAGTACTACTCGGATATCAGTTTTACTTATCAATTTTTATTCTACTGTTATCTTTGAGATTAGTATTCAGACAGGAGCGAGACAGCTTCTTACGGATAATTTCTTACAGCGAAATTTTCGACTTTGCTCAAACAGATTAAATTCCAATTTAAAAATTAAAGAAAATACCTTTGTAAAAGTCTATGTACAGATATGGATTTACTAATATCATATAAAACATAGGTGTGTAATCTTGTAGGTTGCCCCTGTATGCGTTCACTACATCCAGATCATATTTTTATATATAAATGGAGTTTCATCTCATTATTATGAAATAATTCATTTTTAATGTATAAATTTAAATCTACACAGCGACATAGCGCTGACTGTGTTATTATGTCATCACATTCCCCGCGCCAGTCGTGCAATTTTTACCTAATAATAGACAAAAAAGAGCAACTAAGACCCTTTGTTTCGCATGATTAACAGACCGATCCCCACCAGCGATCAGAGAAGAGTTTTTCTACGTTTTACCCCTATTATTCCGTCACTTATGTAGTGAGAGAGACGCGCGGTTGTTACTACATAATGCTGAGATCTAGATAAGATACGAGGTTTGTTTCATCACAGACGAGGGAAGACTTGAAGAGCCTTCAGGTTTATATAGAGTATATACTTTGATCTTGAGTGTGAAACGAAGTCAAATACGAGACAAAAACTCAAGTGAATAAATATTTCTCCCTTTGACTTCACTAAATAATTCGAGTTGATATTTTTGGAGTAGATCTTAGGTGAAATAAACCTCAAGTTATATAGTGAAGTCGAGTGTTAATCGAGTGGTATATCCAAGTCAAGTATAATTTTGTAGATACAGTATATGTTCAGTGGTAATCTATGTAGTAGTTAGGGAATCTACTGTTCTATATATCTTCAGTTCTATATAGTGTGAATGGATCAAAGTACATATCATGTCATTTCCCTGTACACATGTAATAACGGATATAATGTGTCGCTGTTTAGATCCCTTCTTACACTGACTATGTAGCAATAAGCACTGGTTATTTCAGTTGTAGAAAATGTTTAACTGCAGAAAGATTATAGACGGCAAGCTAACTTAATTCAGCAAGGTATAGTATAAGATTCCATAGGGAAGTGAGAGTTGAACAATGTAAAACAACACCAAGACCATACGTTGCGGTTCCTGCAATGACATAAACGTGGGGTCGCGTTAATTCGCGGTTCTAACGTTTTAAAAGGTCCGATGACTGATCGGGGTATATCTGGACGCGGTACGACAAAGGCCGACATGAAAGTTTGTCCACTATAAATCCAATATTATAAACTGTTGTGCAAACCAAACAACAAACAACGAACAAACAACAAGCAAGATACTGCAGGAGGAAAATTTGGGGTTTGGGTTCAAGCATTTAAATATCTCAAAGTCGCGGGAAAAAATACTTCGTTCTATCCATACATTTATTCTACAATAAATCCATAATGATAAGTAACTCGAAAGCTACTGTGTAATATAAACCTTGTGAAATAAAACTAGAGGAAAAGCATGAACCAACATTTCACCTTTCATCTTAATTTTCAGTATTCAATGGAAACATTGTTTGTAAATGTGACGAAATAAATAGTATCGTTACAGCTATATTATTACATCATTAAAACTTTTATTTCGTTAGCAACAACATCAGTAACTAGGATCAGATATCACTTCCCATTCATATATTTCTTTCAAGTTCAAAGAACTGATTGAAATCACTTTATAGTCAGTATTTGTTCCTGATAGTGAGCTGGATAGTTGAAACTTGCGCTGAGAATTATATTCTCATGGGAACACGAGACACGCGCACCGAGAATTAAGCAACCCATTGATCTAAATCCCAGTTACTACGAGATTAAATACGTTTTAGATTTTCGTGTGATGGCAATTTCAGTAAGCCAAGTATATTATATTTACTCCAAGTACCCAGTACTTTGAGTGGAATCGTTTAATCCAAGGAAGACAGACAATAGATGATTCTTGTCTTATAAGTGTGCAATTTGCCATCTCTCATAGCCGCTATTTATCATTCAGGTAGAGTATATGTATATATTCTGGATGTTACTGCTAGCGGTACGTGTTTGCAATTGTTTAGCTTCCAGTAAACTGAATCGCCGCAGTTGTCTTAATCGTAAAAATACTTGTAAAGTGTTTTAATTATGAATATCAGAAGTGTGTTGGGTCTTCATTTAGAAGTTTTTATCACTAGAAATATAATACTATAGGAACGAGATCTGAAATCATGGTTTAACCAGAGACATATCTGAAATTCACAGGTTTGGACTATAAGCTTGAACCTTCCTATACTACAAGCAAGTCCAACATATGCAAATATTATATTCAGTTAAATGAGAAATATATAGTGCTATTGTTGTTCAATAATGTAAACTTGCGTTGAAGTTTCAACTTAAATTTTTCGTAATTATAATTAATATTTATTCTTCGTAGAATAGTATCGTTAAGATAGTTGTGTGTATTCAGTTTGCTGTAGTGTATAGTGCTAGTATATACATATATATATATATACAACAATGTTGAGCTGAAGTCCCAACTAAAATTATTCGTTATATATAAGTTAGTATATATTATAGTTAAGCTAGTACAGGTCTAGCATTTGTAAGTATAAGTACCAGTAAGTATAAGCATTGTTTGCAGCTAATTTAACAACAGTCTCTCGCATGACGCCGACGATTTCCCAGCATCAGCGGTAAACCAACTCATTTTTTTCGGAAAAATAAGAACCACCAACCGTGCTCCGTAATATATTAAAAAATTGATAATGATCAATAATTATTCATGAAATATTCAATGTACTCGTTCGCGATATTATAATTATTTTCTATTGGACAGCTGTCAGATAAAATATTGCAATTAAACCACGAGGAAAAGTATGTTGTATTCTAAGACTGAAAATGCGCCTCGAAATTCCGCCATTTTGTTTCGTTACCATTTCTCTTATCATTACTATATTCGTAAGTAGTATGACGAAGACAATAAAGATTAAGAGCTTGCATTATGTCGTGATTTATACAAGTATGTCGTCACAACGTTTAAGACAATGATTTAAGTTTTTAGAAGATAACTAGCAAAAATTGGGAGGTCGTTTATCTTCTAAATCCCGCATGGACTTTTTGAATAATTAGCTTCTAGCGAGTGACGGGAAGCGCTAAGTACGATAAAAATGAATGATCGAATGGATGGAAATGAAAATTAATGAGTACGTGCGATTCTTTCAAGCATCCGCCTTTATTCTGTACAGTTATTTGTTGTGCTTTCATCAATAGCTATAAATAGGGATATACAGTGGTGCCAAGTAGTTCGAACTCTCTAGACTTTGAACGCTAACGTTGAGAGAAATTCGACTGGTTTGGGAACGGATTAATACACTTCCAATTATTTCTTTGTGGAAAATTTGACTTGGACTTCAAACATTTCAGAGTTCGAACGGCCTCGTAGTACCGCGTAGATCGATGACCCCAAGTTCGAACGATCCAGACTTTGACTCGCTTTATTGTAATGTCTGGGAAACGGATTAATTCACTTGCATTATTTTGATTTGGAAAAATCGATTCGGACTTCGTACATTTCAGAGTAGTACGAAGTGAGCAGTACTGTAAATATGTACTGATAGGATTAGGGTTAAGAAAAAAACTACAATCATAATTACTCTCCCAAACAAAAGATCGCGTTAAGCTGTGTAAACACGGCTTTTTAAACTTGTATACAAGGACACACACACACAAATATATATAAAGCAAGTGCTAGCAGTATGAGAGCTGGGTAGGGTAGCTCAGAATCTCACAGTGCAGTACAATAACCGTTCAAGTTTCGCTTTCAGCGATGTTCCAAACGACCCTGGGTTAATAAGCGCACATTATTACATGGTGTATGCTAGTGGCAGCCTGCGTACCGAATTTTTGCGGCCCGCGTGAAGCTGCTGTTTTTGAATAGAGTACGGTCCGTAACAGGAATTCAGTGCTACTGTTTTTGATGTTACATGAAAAACGAAGCGAAGCGTCCCTAAAGTTGATTTATTTGATTAGCAAGAAAACTAAATCGATATTTTTATGCCAGTCACTAGTAGATAGTCGATGTGAAATGCAAGTGCGGCCCAGCGTCTAATCCGGTTAAGTGTATTTGGCCCGGGAATGCTACAAGGTTGTAAACCCTTTGGTGTATGCAATGCAAGGTCGCTATCTTGACGCCAGCTTTGATTCGATTTTCCCGGAATTTCGGTTACATCAAAGTGATGTAATTGACCCAAGGAAAATTCGTTTTGAAAATTTAGTTCCAGGTTTGGTTGGAGTTAATAATTCACCTGGTCCCAGCGACAGTGACAGCGACCAGCGACAGCGACCAGCACAGTAATTGTTTAAAGTGTAGAAGCAGTTTGTCTACATGAATTATTCTGTAACAGACGAACATATTGATGTTGATTGTGTGGTAATAATCAATCACCAAACGTCCGGTAATTATTGGAGCAATTCCCGGATATTTGGAATCGGAGATTAAGGCCGAGTGATTGACAGATTGTTCCTCTGTTACAAAACAATCGTTTAACTCGTCACCATAGAAAACGTTTCTCTTTATGAATGGTCAAACGAGTACAGGAATGCATATAGCACCAACCAAAGTATATATTGACGTACAACCTTAATATAATGTTATATTTATATTAAAGATTCTCTTTTACTCAAAAAGTTCAACTCGACTTATACTCGACTCGACAATGTCAGTTGCAAAAAATTATTCCGTAACATATGGACTAATTATTTTGTCGCGCGCTCCGCTGTGGTTTCTAATTGTTCGTCAACAATCAAGATAACGAGGATAATTGTTTTCGTCAGAATAAATGGGTTTGTCGTCGATCGTAATCCCGTTTGTGAGGAAATAAACGACGACTGCGATAATCGGATTGTTTGTTTTTCGTATTGTGACGTCTGAATTACATAGACAAAAGAATTATCGCGGATTTATTATGACAAAACAGGTGATGAAAGGTGTGAACCATTTTACCAGTAGGAGAGTTCTTTTTTCTATTGTAAACAAACTGAATTTTAATTTAGGACTCTGAAGTGACAGTACAGTAAGTAGTCCTGTCTATCAGCAGTTAGGAGTTATTCTGTCAACAAGTAAATAGTTTAAAATGCAGTGAAAACAGAAGATAGAATAGATGTAAATAGTGGAGTCAGAAAACTCGAGTGTAATTCAAGTACTTCAAAATCGACAACTCGACTCGACTTGAGCAACTTACGTGACTTTCTTATATTACTTCAACATTTATATATTTTCCTGGCACACAGTCTCTAGATAACAATGCGCAGAAATAGGTAAATCAATTATATAACAAAACTTGCAAAAGAAATGTTAGAAATGGCGAATCCAATGGAAGTTGCAACCTGTCATTTTTTCCCGCCAAATTTTGGTAAGTTTAATTTTGAAAATGGTTATAAATTTAATTTATTTAATTTTTTAAATGATAAATTCGGCAATGAAAAAGTTCTGAGGTTCCCCTCCTTCCCCTCGATGCCCTGAGCACGTGCTTATAGGGTTAATCCACCACAGGGTCATGTACGAGTGGTTGTATAGATTCTCTAGATATCTGTCTAGTGTTGTAGTATATCAGCTGTTCATCTCGATAGTAACGACATCCAGCATGATTTCATTCATAATATCACATATCGTATACAATGACTCCAGCCTATAATATTACTACACTCCTACTGACACAGGAAACCCAGAGAATCCTATTTCAACACTTTGTTACGTATACGGGGGTTACGATTATTTCGTAACAAAGAATTTTTTCCACGCAACCACGAACATATATTTATTTTTACGTCACGTGCGATTCATTACCGATATTATGACGTCACGTTGGGTCTATTTAACCCTCTGTAAACATGTGGAACCGGTACAATGGTAGGAATTAGGTTACTGCTAGGTCGAATGTCATAACATTGAAATATAAGATAATTCCGGAAGATCATTTTTCCTGGAACCTTCTTTTAATGTCGAGATCTCAATACACATTTCAAATTTAAAACGCAGCGTGTTTGTTACAGTGGGTCACGTTTATTCTGTGAAAAATTCCGTGTTAGAGAGGTAACTTCCGGATTTCGGAGTTTCGGATAAAGGATTCTCAATTGTTCTAATAATATATATAGACGGTGGTGAAGCGTATAGAGGAAATGCATTATTAGACAGGGTACTTTGTATTCGTGGATTTATTATGAGTTAATTCAGATCCCATTTGAGCAGGGTGGTTTCATTGTTGCAAATGCCTTTACAGATGGGTAACAGAGCATGTAATTACGTGGATTTACCCCAAGCTAAGTGTAACCCACTCACTTAATAGTTAAAGGGCAAACGTACCTCAACTGCTCCAGTTTCAATCTGTATTCTATCACAAGCCACATAGATTTATGGATAAACTTTCATGGTGTTATAAACGGAGTCTCAAAACCCAAACGATGCGACATTCTGATAGCATATACTCTTTTCTATAGGTACAAGCGGTGGGTATGGTTATGGAGCGCATGCCCCGCTCCCAAATGCACACAATATGAATCCAAATGGACAGGTAAGAGGATATATAAAATCAATACTAGATAATACAGTGGACGCTGCTATTGTGATCGCTTTGGAGCGAGTCTCTTTTTGTTCGGGACCGATTTATATTGATAACAGATAACAGACTTTTAAATTTAAGGAACAAAAGTGTGATCGAACTTAATGCATTAATTTCATTTATCATTTAATAATATTATTGAAAACTTTACGTGTTGGTTGCAACACGTGTGCATGCGCTTTGGGCATTGGGTCACAGATCATTTTGAAATGCAGTTTTGAAGCATTGTTTCCTGTTAATAGAACATATGACTTTGCATTACGTAATAATATAAAGTGTCCATGAATACATTAATCAATCTGTCGACTGATGAACCTTAAGAACCAGGTTAACACAGCGATGATTATGTTATGTCTGCATTGCAATAACAAAAGCACAGTTGTTTACATTTCTCAGGAGTACGATCAGAACAAGAATAATTTTGATGGGGGTGGGTAGTGGGTAACTTAACCATTATTTATAACCACAGTTTGCATTACCAACATCACCAATACCATATCTACCGTACAGTACCTTAGTTCTTGAGACAATGAATACTTCTAACTGCGAGTCTACTCCATTAACAGGACAGTTACGGACCCGGGTATGCACAATACTACAACGCTCCGAGCGGATATTACCCTGGCAACGCTGCAAGCGCAGTTATTTCGTCACCGATGACGTATCAATTACAGGAACCGCCTCCAGGTAAGGCTACAACTACAATGACGTCACTAATATAAAATGAATTGTTACGTCAGTTATAAAACTCTGAACATAGTAGCTGTATAGTTACGGCATGGCAAGTGATTATGACGATACAATACATATTGCAATTAGTATATTGATAAATGCTTGATTGCTATTGTGACGCATATATATATATTGTCCTAATAAGTACAATGGTTACATCATAAATCATATATTACAGAACACGCGGCGTCATCCGAAAGCATCAAATACTCAGTAGATGATTTGGATCGAAGGAAATCCGGATCAGCAAGCGGGAAAAATCGACCAAAATCAAATAAAACAACAGCAAGAACTAATAATCCATCTCCATCACCTGACTCACAACTTGAGGTGAGATAACACGAGATTTTATTACATCGATAAACCCACCTCTCGTTTACTATTGTTTACTTCTAGTGGAAAGATCTTATAGCTACAGCAAAGTATAGAAACATATATTTATCATAATAACTAAGCAAACATTCACGCGGCTTTGTTCGAATTAACATTACACAGACACATATATAACGACTAGTAAATATATGTATATTTGAGAAAGTTTGCGTATTTATGTATGTTTGTTCATCTACATATTTAACTAGGATCACCAATACCACATCTACAGTACAGTGCTTTAGTTCTTGAGACAATTAATACGAGTAAGCTTACATCTATGTAACATTAACTACATCACAGAGACTTAGCTGAAATTCTGTGTCATATATTTGCATTGATATGCTAAAAATCTATTTATATTTCTTATCTTCACAGCGCATTTTCGTTTGGGATTTAGATGAAACAATTATCATATTTCATTCCTTACTTACGTCAACGTTCGCACACAGATACGGCAAGGTAAGTATTTATTACTTTATATTTCAGCCGATCACTGCGATTAAAACATGAATCTCGATCAACAGATAGCATATATATCTTAAAATAGAAAAATATTTGTGTCCATACCATGGGAAATTATCCTCGTGTCCAACGCACTACTGACCAGAAGTTTTGTTTCGCTTCAATTCAACTCCCACCATTCCTCGGACGTTTGAACCAACTTTCCCACCATGATTTGTTCTTTTCCGAAGGCAAAAAATACCTGAACAAAACAGACGCAAGTTTACTTAGAGCAGCTTGCAAAGCGATATCAGTAATTCCTGTTACAGACGGAAACATTTTTCCAGTAGTTCTGGGAGACATCGTTACAGGCATAAGAAGGTGGCTGTTCGAACTGTGATCGAAGTTCGAATCAATTATCCTCATTAGAAATGATGAAAAGTAAATTAATCCGTTCTAAGAGCTGTTCGAACTCTGAATTGTTCAGAGTCCGAATCAATTATCCCTATTAGAAATAATGAAAAGTGAATTAATCCGTTTACAGAGCTGTCGAACTCTGAATTGTTCTAATATTTCATGAATTTATTATCAGATTCATCCTTGTTACAATAAGCGCCAAGAAGTGAATTGATCCTTAAAGGACCCCCAAAATCCATGCTGGTATTAACAAAGTTTCAATATTAATTACTCTGGTGGCAAATCACAAACTTACTGCAGTGCAGTCATAAGCATTGATACTTATTATCATTGCTAACAGAGCATAAAGACGTTAACTTAACAAGTATTAAATGGAACACACAATTATATACATTTCGGTTCAGACCCCATATTATACTTGTAATGTATTATACAACAAAAAAACGATCTCAGCTAACGAGACTAAGGGGGAAAATAGTTTTTGAAAACTGCTAGTTTACAATCTTAGCAAGTTCCGGGTCGTTAGTAATGCGCATGTTCAAAATAACAGCGTTGCAAGTTCCCAGACCGACGAAGCTTCGTCAGTTCTTTCGCCAAACTAATTTACAGACGACTTTATGGCATGCAAGATTCTGGCAAAGCGTTACAAATGTTATTGAGAATATTACCAGCTATTTTCGACCGCAGAAATAGCACAGTATGCACCTTCTGCCATCCGGATCACCCGTTGTCAATAAACCGTTATCACAAACATTAATTTACCAAAATTCAAATATTATAATAGGAAAAAATGTAAAAAGCTGTAAAAATTGATTAAAAACTGTCTAATCTTAACGTTCCCGATCACGGATGGTTTTTATGCAACGAATATCCCGCTGCACAATAGCGGCATCTGACTGATCATGATAAAAGGGAGCACAATAAAAATGATGTGATTCTGGAATGATATATTGACATAAAAATAATTTTGAATGCTATGCTAACGAGTCCATAAGTAATATCATAAGGGCGTTCATTAGAACCTTTCCGAAACCTCTGCTTTACCGCAATGTAAAATAGACCCCAAACCCTAAAGAAACTACCCGCACCCCGCTTTACATACCCATCAGACCTCTCGAGCGTACAATTCCAAACTGATTATCACGACATAATTGTCTGTAACAATGTCAATTATTGATGTTTATGAAAGGTTTTTGAATCCCATTATTACGCATCAAATACCGTGACTAAACAAAGATCGACATTGTCTTGATCTTTTTCTTTCACTGTGACATCACCAAACTAATTTTTAAACAAACAATTTTCGTCAGGCGTTAAGTTAAGTTATTGGAAAAAAATACAAAGTACATAAATTAGTTCCGTATATACGTGAAACATATAACAAACATATAAATTCGTAAAAATTGCTTTCAAAATGTAATTTATATATACAGTGGTGCTTCATACTACGTAACACAACGTTTGGACTCTGAATTGTTCGAATTCCGAATCAATTATTCTCATTAGAAATAATGAGAAGTGAAATAATCCGTTCCGAGACACTTAAAATTCATGTACCAACACCAAAATTTCAATTTTAATTATTCCCGCGGCAAATCACAAACTTATTGTCGTGCATTATAATCTGTGATGTTTATTTTCACTGTTAACAAAGTATCAAGAGAAGCTCAAATATATCCTGTCGGGCTTGGGTAAAATAAAGTGTTCATTTTAATCACTTATTCTTGTTAAAAATAATGGAAAGTAAATTAAACTGTTCTGGAATGTACGAAGGCAGGCTCTTGCGAAGTCTCTAAAAATGACGGTCCCGAAGTGATCACAATAAGTAGCATCCACTGTATATCATATTCATATCCCCCCCCCCCCCCCCTCAGCCAGTTATTGTTATCAAAAAGAGACCGTCCCGAAGCGATCACAAGTACCAGCGTCTACAGTATTGCGAAGTAAGGGGGGGAAAGGCGGAGAGCTGCTATTACCAGATTTTACACTTTACATAGTTTGGCACGTAGTCACTGCTTCACAGATAATTGATTCACGGACAACGAAACTGAATATAAGGAATCAATGTTTAACTGATAATATACTTCAAATATGTTGTGTTTTGAAACGCTTCAATAAAACATAAGATTTTCTTCGTCAATGTTACGCAGGCTTGACATGCCAACAAGTTTGTTGTGTGTCATAATGGGTATTCTCGTACGTAACAAAGCCGATGTTGAATGACCTTTCGTCTGACCCCTATATTCGCGCCAAGATTATCTGTCTCTATCTGTAAAAGTTTAATTACTTTTAGATAACATTGAAGTACGACCTTGAACTTAAAACAAGGGTAAATCCTATTCGTGTTGTGATTCTGAATATATACGTGGGGTAAACATGGCATTTGAAAGAAAACGGGGGTCAGTATGTGGGTAAAAGGCGGCAGTTGGTTATTAGAATGTGTTCTATAAAATACAGTTGAGAATCCCTTATCCGAAATGTTTTACTCGTACATGGAGGTAAAATTCAGATCTCACGTAAAAATCATGTTTTGTACTCACTGTACCACATTTCATTCATTCAAAAAACTTCCGGATTTTGGAGTTTTCCGGATTTTGGAATTTCGAATAAAGAATTCTCAACTCTACCAGGAGTTCTGAAGATTCAACCCAGTGTAATGGGCTATTGGAGCTAGTTTAAACACGCCAACACCGCTATTTCCGTACTAAGCGACACCAATGACCTAAGAATCCCCCAGGAGACAAAAATACATAACATAGACATAAACAAAGAAACAATTTCTTGCATGGCTATAAACCCAGCACTCTTCAATCATATATCGTTAAAGACCAACCGTTTCCTTGGTTGCCAGGCAACATACCTAGCACCTCCACCACACAAGTATAAAGAATTATCTAATTATCAAACAACTAATCTAACAGCAAAAAGTTATTGTTATTATCTAATTCTACTGCAAATTCTAACAACTGATCTAATCTAATCAGTCAGTTATTGTTATCGAAAAGAGACAGTTTCGAAGCAATCACAAAACCACTAAATTCTAAATACTAAATTCTAATACCTATAAATGTTCAATTGGACTTTTTTCATCAAGACAGAAATACCGCAAGTTACAACACCGCATTGCATTACACCGTCATGCAATTGCATCGAAAACTTCACCAATAAATGCAATATTTTGGAAACATAGTCGTTAAACTTAGAGACGGCCCCGTGTGGATTTCAATGGGACATTCATTAACGCTTGAACGTGCGGAAATCGAAAGCGGGTTTCGCTGATTTCTAATTTTATATTCACCTTCATTGTCCCATGACGGAACGTTCACCTGAAATCTCTCAGGTTACTCCGGTCGCGGTTTTCGCACAGAACGAAAAGTAGAAAATTCTTCCTCAGGGCACGATATCTGAATCTAATACACCTCGGTCTAAGGTTCACAACTATTATACACAGTCACTGGCATGGTTTTTAACTGAATTTCACTGACATAAATGTTGAATTCCGAATGTAGGACTCCAGGTTCAAGGGACCCACAACGTAGGAATTAAATTACATGAAAAATATAGAAATGAACTAAAAATGAATGATAAACTCCATTCTTCCAAAAAAATGTACGTTAGATTCCGAAGAAGACGTCTGATAATATTTATCTCAATTTTATTGACTGTAAGAATAATTTCCAGTTTGTAATATAGGACATAGTGATATAAATTACTTGTGATTGGATATGGTATGAAGTGTTGTGGTGATTTCATTTCTTGTAATTAATTTCTCATAAGGGAAGTACTTAGTTTGGTTGTAGTTAACTAGCAGAGAAACCCCGCCACTGCCTGGGCTAATAAAGGACACAGTGTAAACATCCAGTCAAGAATATAATAGTCGGGACATCTATTTCGACCATTAAGTGTCCAGTTCAAGCTCTACCCAAAACTCTTTGACATCACTGGTTTATATCATATATGCATATATCCAGTTGCTATTTTCCTTGTTACGTCATGATACATCAATTAAGCGCGCGCCAAATCAACTCGTTGGCGCCAAAATCAAAAGATAAGAACGTAATGTGATAGCAAGCTTGAGATCGTTGTGTCGTCATAAATGATACATTACCCACGTGAGCAGCTGTTTGAATTTTATGCTTGTGTGAGTCACAATAGTAAGGATATATATACTGGCTAATCAATAATGAAATGGGTCTGAAATTTTGTGGAAACGGAAGCTACAGCACCAGTGCGGAAATTGTTCTTTATTTGGTAATTGTAGAACTCTGGAAAGTCTCTACCAAGCCAACATAGTCCTAGTCAATATGGCGACCATTTCATGTAAAAATAATTCAGTATTTTCAACTAGAAAACTCGCGCCAATTTATTTTCCGAATAAAACTCGACGGAATTTCAGTTCAAAGTGGTGAATTATTCATTTTTCCAATAAAACATTTCGTGGATCTCAATTAAAACTAGAAATATGATACTTACGTGGAAGATGATCCATCATGTTGGTACGAAATACTAGGAGACTTATGCAAGTGCTTCTGTGATAAATAATTAATGGAACAACTGGTACATGGACTTCCCAAACAGGATCCATTCCAAGCTCGTCGTAAAGCGAATTAATCTTTAAACGAACTACTCAATTAACGACCATGATCAGTTTAAGCGAAATAAGGGACCACAACACTTCATACCTTATCTGATCACCAGTAATTCACTACGGTCTATATTTCAAATTACAAACTGTAAATTTTAATCGAAGTTATTCTTACAGTTTTTTAATTTGTCATTTAATATTACAAGGTTCAAATCCGGCCCTAGATATGGGACTACTATGTAAAAGAGGAATGGAAAAATAGGATCCTTTTGATCCAGAATATTGCTATTGGAAAGAGAATATATATTTGTAAAGAGATCTCATACGCATGTGCATGTCTATACCTATCTATAGTTAGCTTATAGTTCCCATTTGCCTAGGTCTATGACTTGCTCTGATCGGCGCTGTTGGGGGTCTATTACCTGTTTATCATTCATCTTTTTTTTGTCATGTAATTTAATTTCTATGTTGAGGGGTTGCCCCAGATCCCCCTAAGGTTTAAATCAGTACAAAATTGGGTGGTATTGCAAGTCAGCACTATACAGTAATTACCGATAGTGACATCGCCCTTGACAAATTCACTGCTCATTATGACGATACCATTCCCGCGGTAACACGTCGTTCAGATCTCTTTAGTGATGAAAGATCACATTAGTATTTATCCGCCCGAAGGCAAAACGCGTTAAATGCGTAATGCGATACCGCGCATCTAAAATTAATTTCCGCAGATTATCGCGTCACAAACAGCGCATTGTCACGAACAAGCTATTAAATTTACATTTGATATTGGGCACTTTCTTGTGAGATGTAGAAGAAGGTTAAAAAATGAAAATACAGTGGGAGCTGCTTATTGTGATCGCTTCGGGACGGTCTCTTTTTGATAACAATAACTGGCTGATAACATTAAGTGAGGAATATGAATATGTTTTGAGACCGATATTGATAACAATACCCGATTATCAGCGATCATAATAAGCGGCGTCCACTCTATATACACCGCTAATTAGAATAAAATTAAAATGTCCTACAACATTGTTTTTATATTGTTGTTTTTTACAGGACGCGACAGTATCATGCAGCCTTGGATTACGCATGGAGGAACTTATATTCAATCTTGCAGACACTCATCTATTTTTCAATGATTTAGAGGTAACATTGATTTATTTCTGTTAATTTATCGACTCCAATAACTTAAATTTCAACTGAAATGATTTCAATAACTAACTGTTGTAACTGAACTAACTGTTCTGGATTGTGGAGAATATTACCATTGGTAAAGGAAGTTGATCTCGATGTTAAATGGAAGTATTTGATATTAATATGGTCAATAAGATTTACACTTGTGTGGTTCAATTTATACCTTACCCACAAGTACGCATTATTCCAGTCTACGCCACCCTACAGAAACAGAGTTTCAGATATACGGAGTATCTTCCCTTGTAATCGCGTGTGTATATATAAAGGTGATCCCACAAAGCACTATACAAACATACAATGACGTAAGCCTCAAAAAATAACATCAGTTTTTGATGTACATGATGAATAGCAGAAGACCGTTTACTGTAGATATAAATTATCAAAAGGAATAGTATTTCATATGAATCCGCTGTAACCATTTGCCTAATGTTTATTTCTATTTCACAGGTCGGTATCGGTATGTCAAGTTTATCTCCTAAATCAGCTAACATCAAAAATACTTTTTCAGGAATGTGACCAAGTCCACATCGATGACATCTCATCAGATGACAACGGCCAAGATTTATCAAATTACAATTTCGGTACAGACGGCTTTCGAGCGACATCTGGCGGCGTTTGCGTTGCGGGCGGAGTTCGAGGCGGTGTCGATTGGATGCGCAAACTAGCTTTTAGATATCGACGGATTAAAGAAATCTATGAAAGATATGCGAACAATGTGGGTTCATTGCTTGCGCCCCACGATAGAGAAAGCTGGATGCAGATTAGACAAGATCTGGAATCAGTCACTGACTCTTGGCTCACTCTCGCTATGAAATCGTTGAATATAGTCAATAAAAGGTGAGTGTTGTGTACTATGGTGACCCCGATGACTTGAATTTTGTCGATGTCAAAGAAATAGACTTCCAATATCGTATATTACATGTTAAGGAATTCACAGTACTTTCAATATCACATATCACTCAGCTTAGAACTCACATCTTTGCTCGGGTATGGTATGAGACATTGAAAGATAATTTAGACTAGATAAAACACAACAAGTTAAACAGTTAAACAGTTAAACTTATTCGTAATGTAAGTATAGACATACAAGCCCCAACTTCCCAAACTCGGGCGAAATAGTCAGGAAAATTGGGGACAAATCATGTGATTATCGTGCGATTTTTTGTTAATCAGATTTTGACAAAAGAGCAAGTATAAATAAACTGTCAGTAGTAGTCAGGGCTACCAGCTGCCTGGACCAAATATTAAACCGAAATCAGCTCGTGCATGTCATAAATTTCGGGGAACAGAAAGAGGCATACCGATAGTCGTAACCAACATATGTGATTAAATACCTTCTACGTCTAATAAAACAAACTAAGCACGCAAAAAAGCATGATCTTGCAGTAGGTATATAACTTCTGATAAAGCAACTGGGACAACTACCCCGTTTGCCACACCCAGGGCACGACCATGTTTATTCCATCATTAAATTTTTGTAGAACAGATCCCAGAGAAAAGCAATGCCCACTTTTCCTAATACAATATCTGAAAATTGAGAATTCTGTTTCATTGTATTTTTAGACCAAACTGCATAAATGTTTTGGCGACAACAACTCAACTTGTACCACCTGCACTCGCAGCAAAACTTCTTTTATACGGACTCGGCGGAGTGTTTAACATCGAGAACGTTTATTCGGCAACAAAGATCGGAAAAGACAGTTGTTTCGAAAGAATCATTCAAAGGTTCGGAAGAAACGTCACGTACGTTGCTATTGGAGACGGAAGGGACGAGGAACAGGCGGCGAAAGTGGTAAGATGACGTCATCTAGCGTATTTACGTCACTCAATTAATATACACAACGTGACGTTCCGATTTAAGGCGAATTTGAATACAACATGCTGAGTTATTGGACTTTTTTAATAGTTAACCGTTCCTAACCAGGCAGTTTCAACAATATGACTACTGGGGTATGAAAGGGGTAAAGGGTCAGCTTACCCCAGGGCAGTGGTTCCTAACCTTTCTATACCAACCGAACCAGAAAAAACACAATAATAATTGTTACTAGTTTTACAAGTCCTCTAACTCAATTAACATTAAATGAAACTTGCTATAACATGTCAGACATCCTGCTCATGGTCACATCCAACTGGTTATTCACCTATTATGAAAGCCTAAATTTAATGTTTAAAAATGATCAGCAATTACTCAGTTGCGGTCACAGTCGAGTGATTTTGGAATAGCTACCGTTCTGGTTGACTGATTCACAGACTCTGGGCAAGATTCATTCATTTTCATAAACGGGAACACAATAAAATAATTTGGGTAACTAAACTAAGAGATTACCGGCTCGCTTCAATGACCACCGAAGTAAAGTGATCCCTCAATTTCTAAAATTATAAGCTGAAACAGACTTTACAGAATACGTTTACAAACCTTTATGTCCTTGTGATCCATCTCCACGCCATCTTAATGCACAGAACCATCGCCAGCACCTTCTGCTTCTTATAGCATAGCGTCAGTCATATAACATAACATCTAAAACCTTTCTTATTTCTCTATTTCCAGCACAATATGCCATTCTGGAGAATTTCAACTCACTCAGACCTGATGGCTCTCAACCACGCACTGGAACAAGAATATCTCTGAAGTTACGACTCAATAAAAATCGACGTGAAGTTACGTGCGAATAAAACTCATGTACTCGTCCGAATTGCGCGAGATCGTCACGGTCAAACGCGTCTTCGTCACGTGTATATTTTATCAGATCACGTGACAAGAGTACAAGGGGCCTCGGTCCCTGTATTGGTAACTGATAAAATCTTATCTGCACTGATAAGAAGACAACGATAAACCGTGGACAAACCGTTTCATCAGTTCATGGCAAAAACCAAGCACCCTAAACCCATTCAAACTGGTCCAACCAGTCACCATTTGTTCTGGTCTGCCCACCATTATTATTATTACGTTACATAAATTTTTATGGATCATGAGAAAGCTCACGTGGCTTATCCAGTACAATTGCCAGTCCTGCCTTTTCCAACACTTAAATGCTGGGACATACCAACAGAAAATAGCATGGCAAGCACTGAAATTGATCCCATCTCCAAGATAATCATAATATAGATTAAAAAATAAATTAATATTCCCATTACCAAATTATAGAACTTCATAAGAAATACAACTTCATATTTCATTCTTTCACTTAAACAATTTATATTCACAATCTGAGGTCTGAATTTAACAGAGAGGGTGGTGTCAGTGGTGCCCATGTTACATGCTCCTCTCCTCTCCACATTCATATTACAACCTGACAACTTTCAATCCAAGTTTACTTTCCTGAATCTTTTATCTTGTAAATTTGGCAATCGCAATATTACTGGGAGGTGAGGCATCAATGACCCCTATTTATTATTCATTATATTGTATAAAATAATTCACACGGTTCATTCGTGCTTATATACAGTATCAAAACACTTCTCTGAGCTTAGGTTGAGACTCATGAGCTACAGTTTCTGTATAATTTTATGCTTACGAACTTGATGGTTCAATGGAGGGGCCAAGGAGCTTAAAGTCTGCCATTCCCATTTGCAGGACCAGCTCCTCATCCACCTTGTGTCATATTATGATATATTATTTCATCATTTATAATTCTCGCCATATATTATGTCATCGCTTACATTTCCAACCGTCCCATATATTTATTTCGTCTTAGTGTTACTTTAAATGTATTTTCCTTATATTGTTGAATACTATTCCATGCTATGAAATTTTTTGACTGGTGGTTGTCAGTTAGGATGTCATAAAGCTATGATGTCACAATCGTACATATTCATTCCTTTGTTTTCCATCAATTTGTTAGTGAATAAAGCTCTTTTCATTCTTGTATATTTCGTTATAACTTGCTAGGGTCTAGTAGAGAAATTGCAAACTTTTTTTTGCCCCTCCTTCAGGAATTGTTTGCACCCCCTGAAAAGTAGATAAGATAAACAATGAAACTACTCTCTGCGCATCACAGCCACATATTACCTGCTCTCGAGGCGCTCGGGCAGCAGCTGGCCGAGTGATGACTTGTTACTTAACTCAGGACAAACTATAAATTGAGCAATTTCGTTTTAATTCCAAAAAATAATTCAATTAAAATTTAATTGTTATTCAAGGACACAAGCCACTCTCGCTCCCTATGAAATTCTATCTTGCTTGTTTCATTTAAGAAATAAAAATAGTTCACACCGTTACTTAACAATGTCAGTGAGGACTCATTTTTCGCTGTAATGAGTTTATTATGGTCCTCCACAGGAGACTTACACCAGAGAGCTACGGAAATCATCTCCAACGTTGGAAGCGCGGTTCCGAGCTGAGCAGAGGCTACAATTTCCCGGATTCCAGCTGTTTATGAAGTCGAATCAAATCGAAATGATTTCCGATACGAAAAAATTCCATGTTGTGCTGTAAAAACATCACATCATCTGATTTAGTCATCAATCTAGAACAATGAACCTTATCACATCACAATACCAGTTTAGCCGCTTTCTCTTCTTTAACTCCGTCTCCAATAGCAACGAACGTGACGTTTCTTCCGAACCTTTGAATGATTCTTTCGAAACAACTGTCTTTTCCGATCTTTGTTGCCGAATAAACGTTCTCGATGTTAAACACTCCACCGAGTTCGTATAAAAGAAGTTTTGCGAGTGCTGGTACAAGTTGAGTTGTTGTCGCCAAAACATTTATGCAGTTTGGTCTAGAAATATAATGAAACAGAATTCTCAATTTTCGGATATTGTATTAGGAAGATCAGGACCGGACTTCTGCTGTCAGTGGTACCCAGGAGACATGTAATACCTTAGGTTTACTTATGTGTCTATACAGATATACCTCTCATGTATAATCTTCAAAGACTTTACTGCCAGTGCTGTCCAGTACTCTGTCACCTGATTGATCCGCATTTGCAGCTGGAGCAAATATTCATATTCACTAGGTGGAAGCATAGAGTGCACCTTTGTGTCGTAAGTGCTGTATGTGCTCTTGATGAGTTCGTACCGCAGAGATAACTCTTCATTACCGGCATGTACATCTTCATCAGTTGCATCCTTTTCTATGGTGTCATCGATATGAACTTGATCGTAATCCTGCAATAATAAGGGCTGGATTTTGACCTTCAATTGGGCCTAACAAACTGATTGGGCCATGAACAATGAAGACTTACTTCAACAGATTTGAAGTGAAGAAAATCGTCAGTTATTCTGAAAATAAATCTTTCCATTTCCAGCCCGAGTTTCCGAGTGACATTTCGGTTCTGATAATAAATTGAAAGATTTACTTTACATTTAACATTTAAAATATTACAGCTATGCACAAATTTTTGTGATTATTTTGGTTATGTATTCATTATATTATACAAAATAGTTTGCACGGTTCATTCTTGGTCATATACAGTATCGAAACACTTCTCTGAGCTAACACTTCTCTGAGCTTAACACTTCTCTGAGCTTAGGTTGAGACTCATGAGCTACAGTTTCCGTATTATTTGATGCTTACAAACTTGAGACGCAAAATACTTCATCATCTTGTTAAGCGAATTCTCGTTAACCGAGAAGCAGAAATAAATTAAACAAGGGAGCATTGTTACAAAAGTTGTTATATTCCATTCATAAATATTTATATTTTTCATCAACTGATTGGCTGTTAGAACAGGAAATGAACAAAGTGCATCAGCCGACGTTAATGGATCGAAGGTCAGCAGTTCAATAACATAATGCAAATGAAATTTTACAACGATGAACAAAGTGGCAAAATTCAATAATCAAATTACAGTGGTACCTTAATACAGAACTTGCTTGAAGATTTTTTATATATGCAAATACTGCAATAGATTAATTTACCTTTCTGAATTTGTCTGCATATTGTGATGTCAGGAACGACTGAAAGATTATGATTGTTTCGTCTAAATCCCAGATAAAAACTTTCTTCACCTGTAAAGAGAAATATAAATGTGAACAGGCAACAACATAAATACTACGATAGTATACGTATGTATGACGTGATAATTACCTCTTGCAGTGATGTCATAATGCTCAATATAAGTTATTACATATCTATGCACATATATTTATATATTTTCAAATATCCTAGAAGTTCAAGAGAAGACAACGGATATAATATGTCACTCTTGAGATCCCTTCTCACACTGACTATGTAGCAATAAGCACTGGTTATTTGGTAATAGGAAATGTTTAAGTGCGGGTGGGTCTCAGCCATAAATACACTTTCTATATTGAACTACTTAATTCAAGATGAAGTCTAATCAGTTATACAGATGTGGAGTCAGACTGCGTAGGCTCATAAGAGGCACGAAACTAGATTTACATTTCATCTAACGGAGAACAGATTTATCTCAATAATTGGATTCATTGTTAGTGGCTAATAAATATTAAGACTTCAGCAATATAACATACTATACAAACTGTATTCATACATAAAAGCCATCATGACCCTGTTCTTCCAAATCTACCCTCTTTCCTTCCCTTACCTCTAAGACTGAAATAGCATAACATGTCTGTCTACACAACAATAACATGGGATAAATGCATTGTTCTGTCATAATCTCATTAATATTTATGAATTTGTAATTAGCCAACGAAGCAATAAAGCTAAAATTTTTGTCCTGCTTCGACAGTGGCGTTCGGTTTCATGGGACTACTTCAGACAAGGTTAATGGAGGGAAAAATAATGGATTTTATTAATTATTAAAATTCAAGAAATATCTTTGTTTTCAATCCGAGGATGTTAATCATTCATCTGCATAACCGCACGCATGAAATATTAAATCCAGCAGGGGAGAGCGTCCTCTCCGACAAGTCTGTTTACGCTTCTTTCCGGACCCAAAATAAACAGTGGAGTGTAAAAACTCATAAAAGACATTATCTGACTGTGTGTTGTGGGAATGTGGGATTGAATATACACCACATGAAAGAATTGTCGCCATACACCACAATATATATATACACCACTTCCTCAATTTACAATTCGAGTGAGCTGTGTCCCTGAAACTCATTTTAAAATTCAATAATCTAAGCCCTGGGAGGTCGATGATGAATAAAAAAATGATTACAGGGTAGTTTGATGATAAATAGACGAATTATCGCCTTCCATATCTTTGTATATGGTATCACTGCACATGCACTACATACACATGTACTATTGTATGGTACAGGTGGGGGCGGGGACATGTATGTACATGCACTATCTTATGGTGCACGCCAGACGCCAGAAAATTTTGGTGATTATTTTGGTTATTTATTAATCTACACAAAACACTTCTCTGGGCTTAGAGGAGGGTTAAATAACAATACTGAGTAATGAATAGACAAATTATTACATTGTTCTCCTTTGCCTAGAGCTAAATCAGCGCTGTGGGCGAAAAATGGTTGGGAGGCCCTGCCTTACAGTATTCTATATATGCCTTATGTGTTTATAATGATGACAGCTGATGAGAAATATATATCTAATCACTACATATGTTGTTACTCATCGATGTAATGTTATCTTATACCAAACCACATCCACACACAACATTACCAATATCTGTTAGGACTCTAGTTTACAAGCTATCAATACCACTCACAATATATCCAACAAATCAAAATGCGACTTGATTCGCCTATGACTACTCCTAGTGTAATGTTTGTATGTACACAATGAATCATAAAGCATCACATTCAGAACACATGATCATAACGAATATCAGGAAATATCACCCACATCCACCTACGACAACAAAGGGCTAATTTAAGCATGGAAATTGCTTATACGGTTCATAAACGAGTTACATTTGCTAGTTGGTTGTTATTTCAGAATGGAAAAATCCGTTTCAATGATGTTTGCTGTCATATTTTTGTTCATCGCTTCCAACCTAAACTGTACTGAAGGTAAGTGTGATGTTGGATCGATAGTAGCTTCTCCTTAGTCAACTGCTGATGAGAAGATGGGCTAAGTAGGCTGGAGCTCAGGGCGTTTATTGGAATATATTCATTTAATTTTTGAAAAAGAATATTATATATCTACTTGCTTGCTTACTAATATATAATATACTTGCTTGCTTAACAGCTTGTGACAACTACACACTTAATATCTCCGCTGTTGGCCGCCAACCTAGCAATGAGTTTGTTTGGACATCTGGTGAAGATATCATGATTGCTGTCAATTTTACCTGCAATTATGGACTGAATAAGAGTGGTTTTTATGTTTTCTCATGGAAAAGAAGGGATGAAAGCAATAGTGGTTATGGAAATTACATTATGTATACGAGATATTACGGGTTAAAAACCACTGGCCACTACGATTATTATCGCCCGGATGTTTCATACACCTTTCAAAGCTTCAGTTATGGCTTTAATGTCAACTTTACTATATCAACTTCACTAACAACAAATGGAAGCAGGCTAGTTGTTTTTGATGTAAATCGGGGTGGAATTATTCTATCAGTGCAGGAAGTGATAGTAAAGAGTAAGTATGATATGATGAACTAATATGATGATATGAAAGTAAAATCTAGAAAGTAAGAGATCTTTCATGCTTGCAATGGTGACCAGAGCCGTGGAGTCTGTAGTTATAAATATACAGAGTTGGCAGAGCTGACCCAACCTTTCCTTATCATGAAATCTGGAAAAATGCATTTCGAAAGATCAACGCATGTAGTGAAAAATTGCACTCTCTGCGTAAACTACGTTTGTGAATGAGTTTGTTATAATTGCATTGAACAGAATTTCAAGCTAATAGAGGACAAAGTAAAGAGCTTTGACTGTATTCAGGGAATTGAATTTTCAACTTAATTTATGTGAATTTACTGCTATTAGATATGGAGGGACAATTGCATCTATAATTCGTAGTTCTTTTTCTCATTACAACACAGGTTGCAAACTTGCACCGGAGCTCACGCCTCTGTTGGAAAGCAACAACAATCGATCTTTCAACTACCATGAAACCACTGAAGTCACTTGCAAACCGGGTGGAATGCAAATAAAGGATTTCCAATACAACTCGGTGATTGCAAAGGATGCTGCATATTCTCTGGCCACGTGTGGTAAACAGGCCCGATGGAATATTACTGGATGTCCTCCATGTAAGTGAAATAAAAGTAAAACGGTCTTTTAGGGATTAAGTTCTTCCTATCAATATTGAGCAGGAAGAACCATTTCACTAATTACAAAATTTTAACCAGTGAATAATTTCCGTTAAGTGATTATAATAATTTCCTTCCCTTCCCTGTCTCTAATGCAGTATCTGCTGCCTCATTTTTTACTACTAAAATAACCAGTGCTTACTGTTACAGTCAGTGTCAGAAGGGATCTAAACAGTGCTATGCGACATATTATATTCGTTGTTAGGGGTGTATAGGAAATGACATGATATGTACTTTTTTATGGTATACTATAAGCCATACAAAATAGAATATTCCATTTATGGAACTCAAAATAATATGAGAAGCAAATATACAAGTTCTTCCAATTCATTTACTTACAAAGTATTACATTTACATACAGACTGTGCTGCTTTCGATCTCAACTTGATAGAGCTTACGTTCAGAAACCCAAATCGTAGTTTACTTAACTACAAACAAGGAACTACCTTTGATTTGGTCTGCAAAGATGGTCTGATGACATCAGAAGTTGCTGACTCGTATACAATTGACCACGTAGTTGTGACGTGTCAGGGTCAGGACAAATGGCAAGCAGATGACGTCAACTGCTGGAAAGGTCAGTGCATTATTATTTGTTTATTCTGTAGGCAGTACTTGTAGGCATCCATTTTAAAAGTGGTATTCACTCAAAAATTTAGTAATTTTAGTCCGTCTTATGTAACATTAGATTCATTTCGACATATTAAACAAGGGAAAATTATTCATACTTTTAGTGATCGTGAAAAAATGTAAATTGAGATCAAATTAATGACCCCTTTAGTTTCATTCACCCTAACTGTTCAAAGCCTCGCAAACCTCTATGTTTTGGGATTTCACGACAGTTATTTTCAGGTCAATTCTTTGATGTTTTCACTGAAACTTCATCGCCTGTAAGTGTCGTTGGAAATGAAGAGATTTTGATTCTTTGTAAAAAATCATTCGGAGAAACATCTTTGGAATTTCAAAACAACGTCATAAAGTCTCAGGTTTGTGATACAAGAAATTCAGTGCTTACAGTATTATTAAGTATTACAGTATCATCTCCATTTGATATTTTTTGTATCCAACTACATTCAAGAAATCGGCCAAAATCTATGTGACATTAACATCGCGAGACCAAGGCGAGAAAATCATTTGCAAAAGAACAAACGACAACGCAGCTCAAGAACATAAGGAGCTTGAATTCAACGTTCTATGTAAGAATATAACTGTCATCCGTCGGTTTTCTGTATTTTGAGAAGACATAGGATTTGACCTTGGTGTCATTTGTCAGACATGGCCTGGCAAGTCGTCTAGTTGACAGGGGCGTATATTAACCATGCTATTTTGTTTCTTTTTGCGATCGCTCTCAGTCGTAGTAGCAGTAGCACAGTGATAATTTCTCTTATAATTATTCAAATACTTTGTGTGTGCCTTAAACAGGAGTAAATGTTGTACCAGTGAGAGAGATGTGGCAAGTGTGGCAAGAGATTTGCACATGCTAATTTGTTTAAGTTTTGATCGCTCTCACTCGCAGTAAAAGCGTGGCCGTTGAAGCAGTACCACAGTGATTACTTCTAATTTTCTTGATTCTTTGATTACTTCTTTCTTACAAATACTCTTCGTAAGTAGCGACGTCTCTATACCATAATGTCAGGTGAGGGGAGAAAAAGAAGTTCGGGGGATTGATCTCTAACATATGAACGCATATCTTTAGTCTCACCGGAGTTAAACACAGCTGATCTTCGCTATCCACTGACTTCAGGTGAAGAAGGTCGTGTGGTCGTTTCATTCCGTTCCAATCCACCGGTTTCGAGGTCGAATGTCAAAGTTCAACATAACGGTATGTCCTCCTGTCAAAGATAAATTTAAAAACTTTGAGGTTAAACTTTACTATCACTGTAGCATTCTATTCCATATCAGGAACAGTTGATATATGAATAAATAATCTAATCTGATCTAATCAGGTACTCATCTCATGAATTTCTACTTAAACGTCGCACAACTAGAACACAATGTCGTCGTCGACTTCATACAACTAAAGGAAAGCGATTTTGGTGATTACGTAATAACTGTTACGTCATGCAAGCCAAAAAACTCTACACTGGAAATAGCATTTACGGTGGAACGAAACGAATCACCAGAAGCAACTTCGATCTACAGTACTGGTGAGGTGCAAATAAAATTCATTGAAGGTTTCAAATATTTAAGTTATTAAAATTATAATGAGCTTGGCTTTGGACATGGGTTTCAGTGCTTGCCATTACACACACACACACATACCAGTCCTTCTTTAATGTACAAGAATAAAAATTGTCTATTCATCTCTTTATTCTCTATTTATGCAGCTACCTACATCCTGGCGTCTTTCCTAATTATATTGGCACTTGTCGCCATCTTCCTGGCTATCTCCCTGAAATTCTCCAAAAAAAAGATTACAGCAGCAAAGGTCAAGAGGCGTGATGAAGGTGTGCAGACACAGGGAGAAGCAGAAGGGGAGGGAGGCGATCAACCCAGATACGAAGATATACCCGATAACAGAACGATTGCTGGTGATCTGGGTGCAACAAGGTAAAAAAAAAAATGATATTGATAACATAAAACCATCCAATAACATCTAAACTAGGGGTCACCAACCTTTTTGAATCTGAGAGCTACTTCAAGGGTACTGAGTAATAGGACGGCTACTGGTTTGACTCTAACTTCCAGAGTAACAATGTTGCACTATTCACCTTTGAGAATAACAACAATGAAACATTTTACCATCTTTGTTTAAAAATTTTTATATTCAATATTGTCAATGGCACGGTTTCCACGGGCAACCAGGTGCCAAGTGGTGCAAACCATCCTTAACAGAGAATGTTTCCCAATCAACAGGCCAGTGGATCAAAAAAACGATTATGTCATGGCGATGCCAAAACACAGATCCTCTAAACTACCTCCGCCACGTTTGGTTGGATCAACGAGTTCAACGACCGGAATACAAATGAAAAACCTGAATAATTCCAACGAAAGAGAACTAGACATTGTCGATGGAGCGAATTATGAAGTTATGCTGCCGCTACCAAGTGCTTAAGTAGGGGCATGACATGACATATGACTGAGGACTGATAGAAAGTCACAAAAGCAATGAGTCCTTTCATTGATGAGTTTTTGACAAATTCCTATGAAATCTGATTTCCTACGATAGTGCGAGGCTTTCCAAACTTTTTTCGCTGCGGACAAGCGCTGATTTAGCCAGGATTTTTTTGGGATGGTTGGATGGTTGGTTTTTTGGGTGATGGATTTTGGGTGATGGATGGTTTTTTGGGTGATTGTCAAATTCTACTACTTGCTGCTTAATATAACTACTTAATCTTAGGGTACTTAGTATTTGATAGAAAGCATACAAGGATACCACATCCCTATTTCACCTTGGGGGTTCAGTCGATCGATCGCGAGTTCTTCAGATATTTTTAATTCAATAACAATCAAAGGCAAGTTGATCTGTCATATGGTATTGCAGAATACTATTTGAAATATTGTTCACAATTTCCGCCCACAAAGACATTATCATCATCTTGTACATTTCTATATTGTGTCAGTTCATGAGTCGGAAATAGAGAACACCCACATCTATCTATGTTACAACTAGCACCAGCACTTTCACAGAATAGTTAAGCCATTTAGTTAGTTATTTCTGTGTTCAGTGGTCGGTATATATATATTAGAATGGAGAAATCAGAGAACAAATGACAGTTTTCAATTAATTATTCTATTTTTGATTGCACCCTCAAGAAGTGCAGCTGTGTGTATTATCTTTCGTTAATTTTTTATCATATTAGTATATATATATATATCTATATTAGATAACGCAATAATAACGCCACCAAATTCTATCACATCACAGTATCAGTACAGGTGATAAGCTTCAGCATTGGTATTTACAATGAGATACAAAATAAAGACTTACTTAATAGTGCTGCTTAATCCTGATGTAATTTTTCTTATGTTAAGCTTTGATGTAACGATCAAACCGAAGCAGGTAAAGTGTCATAAGTGGCAAATACATTTATAGTTTGAGACGAAATAAAATATTACGGTGTGCATTTTTAGTCTACTGCTAAGACACAAATAGTCAAATCAAAAGGATCCACAGATTTCGAACCACACTAAAGATGGATGCTCGAATTCTGCAAGATCTTCCAACCCAACCCTCCTCCTCAACCATTTTCATCTCCACCAGCGAATGTATTTACATTATAATTAGTCTGGCATCAATACTGTTAATTTCTTTTCTCATCAATATCCTGCTGGCCCTCGCTTGGAAATTTAACTTCAAAATAAGAAGAGACAAGCCTACGAAGATTTACGGGAGATACGTGACAAATGATGAAAATAGGGGGACGGTTGAACTTGCTCCGCAGAATGTACCGGTGGTAAATGCTGCCATAACACAACAGGAACAAAGGTAAGCCATACAACGGGGGTAATAAAGAATAATTTCTCATATCTAGAAGTAACCCCTAGGCAGCTATGACAATTTGTTCATGACTTTAGAGTTTAAGTGTTTTCTTACACAGCCAAATGGAACAAGAGAGTGGATACATAAATATGTCAATATCAACACAAAGACCAGCGAGACCAAAAGTTCCAACAAGTTATAACAATTCAAAGCTATCAACGATGGACATACGACTGCAGTCAGCGAGAAGTAATAGAAATACAGGAGCTGAAATTATCGATATTCCAAACTATGAAGAAATTCATTGAAAGAATTATAAGTTAATACATCAATCAAACTCTTTTAAATTCAAGTCCGATTATCTACAACAGTGGTTCTTAACCTTTTTCTTGCCACGCCTCCCTATGTTATGATCCTTCCCTTCACGCCCCCCCGGTTAAGAACCACTGATCTACAACATCTATATTCTGACGATGATAATTTTATTAGTATTTACAATAATATATTAATACTTTGATTTATATGACAGGAAAGATTAATGTTAACTAATTCCTCAAGGATAATATAAAAATATTGTCACCTTAACCCCTTCATTATTGACAAGAAACTGTGGTACCTCATACTTCATACATAATCTACACCTGTAATTAATATTCTACACATGGATTTTGCAAAAACATTTGCACCCAGGATGCAACCTTGCATAACTGCAGAATTTTCTTGCAAAATGGGAGACTGGTTATTATAATAGCTTCTTGCATAATGAAATCCTCCTAGATCGCATAGTGAGGGTTCGCATATTAGAAGTGACCTATGCTTATTGTTCATGATATGAATAAATCTTTTATGTAAATTACCTTCATTGCCTAAGAGCTAAGAACACAATGAATCAGCGAATTATTCCATAATACAGTCAGGTTTGATCTGTAATTCCCGGAACAACTGTCTGAATACATTTATTGAGGAATCAAGGATTCCATGAAGGGATCAATGGTCTCAAAGTCTGCCATACCCTGGTCTACACATTTAATTTGTATATTTGGAGGCTTTCAAGTAGTAATTTCATAGCAAAATGCTCCTGGATCCCCATTTTAATTGCTTTCCATTCTCCTCGCAGATCGCATAGTGAAAGTTTACATATAACAAGTGACATATGTATATGCTTAATGTTCATGATATGAATAAATCTTTCATGCAAATTACTTGCATTATAAAAGAGCTATAAACAAATCAGAGAATTATTTCATAATATATTCAGACATGAATTGTCTACCCAGATATAGTCACCATCATAACAGTGTTAAGCCTGTGTTCGTTACAGCAGAGAAATGTAAATCTATGTAGATGTATCTGAATCAACGGTCTTCCCGTATAGGTATTTATACAGTACTAGGAGTCCAAATAGGCAGTACTATACAATCTTGAACTGAGGAAAGATTAAAAATTGTTTGCCAGAAATCTACAGTAGCGTTCAGCTCTATACCATCTGTTAACATGGAAAACGCAACAAGTTTCAATACGACAGCGAATGGATCAACTACCATCAGCACAGAGGATTTCCAGGATATAATGATCAAAGCGCATATACTTTCACCATTGCTATCACTGATCACATTGTATTTAATCGCGTCCCAGATAGCTTATCTGATTCTGAGGAAACCTGGTTTCAGTAGTACGAGGCAAAAGATCGAAAATTCTATTGTGACAGCCATTGCTGTATTATGTATTTTAGTTGCTGCGACGGCATTTCTACGGGTTTTTGTAAACTTAAGATTGGTTTACGGACGTCACGATGATTACACTTGCAATGTATCAGTTAAATTCAAGTCTGCAATGATTATATCAGGAGGGACAGCTTTTCATCTGGTTCTTTGGTTGAGGCAGAGAATATTTTACAAAGACCCGAGAATGAAACATCTTAGTTCAAGATTCATTGCAACTATCAGCTGGATTACTTTATTCTTCCTAATTGTATCTGTACTAGTTTCGATCTGGTTGTTCCTAATCGGTGTTGACTACCGAGCAATGTCCAAATTTTGCATGGTAATACCAAGTGAAGTGTCCACGATAAGATGGATTGTTTTGGCTGTTGGGACAGTCTTGTTTGAAATTTCGCTTTGTGCTCTTTTCATTTATCCGCTGGTAAAGCATTACAGAACCACGCGTCATATTAGAACCGATGAAGAAAGAGACAACCCTGTTATTAAGCTAGTTGTAAGGACATTGGTCATATCTGCGATTGGAATAATAACAGATATATTAATTCCTATGATCTTCCTATTCGTCCCTAACTTAGACGAATTCGATGATCTTTTTTATGACGTGACTATCGTCATATTTGCCGTTTGTCTATTGTTCGCTTTCCCGGATTGGCGCGAAAGAATTATGCCATGGAGGTTGCGGAAGAAAGAAGAAACGTCACAAAATAGAATGACACCATCAAGAACAGTAACTGATGAACTCTGAACTACTGATCTGAAATCATTTTGTGTTCTAGAAAGCTGAACTTTGATAACTTGGCTACTTTAAGAGCCAAAAATATTTTTATCAACTTAGATAAGGAAACAAAATACAGCATTATTTCTTTCTGATTTTCAACTGTACCAAATGTCATTACATTATAGATGCTAGATGTTAAATGTCGTGCATCCTGTGAGTTAGTACAGTAATCCCTCACCTATCGCGGCCCGTGCGTTCGAGAGCCTCCCGCGATAGGTGAACCCTCGAGAGCCTCCCGCGATAGGTGAAACTCCGCGAAGTAGAAACCACATATTTAATTAATTATTTGAATATATTTAAACGTATTTTGAACCATTATAAATCATTCACGCACTTTTATTTACCTTATTAACCTTATTAATCTCAAAGTCCGCCTGGTCTACACATTTTATTTGTATACTTGGAGGCTTTCAAGTATGCAATTTCATAGCAAAATGCTCCTGGATCCCCATTTTAATTGCTTTCCATTCTCCTCGCAGAACTCTCAGATCGTATAGTGAAAGTTTACATATAACAAGTGACATATGTATTTGCTTATTGTTCATGATATGAATAAATCTTTGATGTAAATTACCTTCCTTGCTTATGAACTAAGAACACCGTGAATCAGGGAATTATTTCCATAATACATTCATACTTGATTTGTCATACCCGGAAACAGTCACAAGCATAACAGTGTTGAGCCTGTATAGGTATTCATACAGTACTAGGAGTACAATAATAACATACAATAATATATTAATACTTTGATTTATATGAAAGGAAAGATTAATGTTTACTAATCCCCCCAAGCACAATATAACAATACTGTCACCCTAACCCCTTCATTATTGACAGGATACTGCGGTGAATAGAGGCCGCGCCAACTCTAAATGGTTCGTATCACGAATCGGTTATCCCCATTAAAATATATTGGAAAGTGAATTAATCCGTTAAATGTCTCTTTTTATTAGCTAGCTCACAAGTTTTAAATAATTATAAGTGAACAGCCGAATTACCGGACGATACTGTACCATCTGTTAACATGGAAAACGCAACAAATTTTAAAACTATAACGACACCGAATGGAACAACTACCTTCAGCACAGAGAACTTCCAGGATATAATGATCAAAGCGCATATATTTTCACCATTGCTATCACTGATCACATTGTACTTAATCTCGTCCCAGATCGCTTATCTGATTCTGAGGAAATCCGGTTTCAATAGTACGAGACAAAAGATCGAAAATTCTAATGTGACAGTCATTGCTGTGTTATGTATCATAGCTGCTGCGACAGCATTTCTGCGGGTTTTTGTCGATTTGAGATTGGTTTACGGACGTCATGATGATTACACTTGCAATGTATCAGATAAATTCAAGTCTGCAATGAGCATATCAAGTTTCACAGCGTTTTATCTGATACTTTGGTTGAGGCAGAGAATATTTTACAAAGACCCGA
>QRAM01000490.1:0-64277 GCA_013436055.1 Halocynthia roretzi | reverse complement strand
GCAGCATGACACACATATATCCTAGTTTTATTGAGCCATGAAAAAACAATACAAAATTGGAAGTGTTTCTGTAACCACGATACCACCACCAACTCTGGCCCACAAAAAGATCACCAATCCACGGGGAACTTTTTAATCAAACGTCAAATCAATTTAAAATAGTAACTTATTATTAGTATAATTTGTTCCCTGATCTTTTTTTTTTACGCAACTAGGTACAGTGTGGGTGTGTAGAACATTCCAAACCAGACAAAACAAGATTAGCAATGCCCCGCTCATAATACGTTCTAGAAAACTAAGCGGTCAGTGAATCAAGGTTATTGTATGTCTGTATCTATGTTTGTGTGCGCATATCTCGTAGGTTTCCTGAGCTATCGCTTTGAAAATTAGCAAGAAAGTATGTTTCCGACACCGAATTGTCATGCAAAACTTTCAAATAGAGGTTAGGGGGCTCATGGGTGACGCATTACAGCAGACAAAATAAAATCATTTGGCCTGAAATTTAAATTCAGTATAAAGCTGGGCCGAGGGCAAATAGGAGATAATTCAAGCCCTCGGGAGCTAGCAGCCCAGCACCTGAAAAATAAATTGTGTATATTGCTACAGAAAACCAAAAGGTTCAATCCAAATTTGGTGCAGTGTCCTAGGAAGATAGAATAGAGACAAATTCCTTGCAGTTTCAACGCCTGGTTAGCTTATTCTGATATAGTCAACCCGAGGAATGCCATGTGATTCTGCTAGTGCATGGAAAGTGAACTGAGCACATGTATTTCTTTTAAATACTGAGGATGACCCAACTGAACATATCAAATGAGTCATTAGGACTCTCAGATTGATTCTCTTGTATAATATTTACTTGAGACTGGTAATATTCCCAGCTTCGGGACTGGAGTCACTAACAAACGAAACAGCGCAAAGTGGGGCAGTCAGTGTAAGTGAATAGGAACATCAAGAGTCAAAAGTAGAGAAATTGATTGAGGCCATTGTTTCTTTGTTCCCAATTGTATTCTGAAAATAATGAATTGATAATCAATAATATCAAATTGTCAAATCAAAATGTAAAAAAAATGATGATGTCTGCTGTTCTCATTATACCTTTAACATAGGTGATCCACCACTACTGTGAGTGACATTAGCAGCAACTTTTGACTGATCTCCGCTCGAAGGTAGGAAAACAAGTTTAGTTGTTGGAGCTGAAGGACTTTGTTGCATCGGCGATGAAAATTGTCGATTCATTAGTAATGGTGAAGCCCCGGGCTGGGTAATTGATTGGAAATTGCTTCCGCTGGATGATTGATTGGAGAGTAAGGGTCGTGGGGGCTGAAAGAGTGGTAGCTTTAAATATATGATAATTAAATACAAGGCAAAATTGACTCAAAAACAAAATGGCCACAACATAAAATATTTGAAATCAAATACGGGAATGTTGAATGCTCATTGTTCAGCCATTGTTTAGTATATTATCCGTTGGTTCTATCACTTGGGACTACACAACAAAGAAACCAAAACACCTCAGTGCAAACAAACACAGCAGATGATGACAAATCTCACCAAATTAACAATAGGTCGACTCAAACCAGCTGAAGCAAGTAGTTTTGCTTTATGTGCTTCCTGCTCCCTTAATTTAATTACATGTTGGCACAGTAATGGTCCAAGATAACCATATTCCACTGCATATTCATCTGCATTATCTGGTGACTGACGAAGTCCTTTTATAACTGGTCCACAATGTTTCTGAATGATTGAACAAGAAACACGATTATAAATTGGCTAGTCCCTTAATAACCGGGTAATAACGCGAGTTAAAAATGACAGATATTTCACCACTATAAGTCCTCGTAAATGTTCAGCCGCTGTTCTGTCGATATTATTCAGCAACGGACTTTCAAGAACATTTTTTATCCTGTCTCCTTCGACTTGTAAACGTAATATAACGAGACTCTGAATGACCTGTGAAATAATATACATGTAGATGCTGGTATGGTAAATAAATTCTTTCAGAGGCAAAAATCGAAGCTAAGCTGCCTCAAATGTTATTCGGGAGCTGGTATGATGGTATAGTGATGATGGACCCAAGAGGTCATCCCCTCATCATCATCGCTGCAGTGACCCCGGCGTTGCTGGTACCCTACTTAATAGCTGGGTCGACTGTGGGCTTGGTAATTGTGTCTTTGCTCAAGGACACGGAAATATAATATATCTCGAACTTGAATTTGATCATCAAAATTATTCGGTTAATGTTTGTTTGGTTTTTTATCCTATAGAAGGAAGACAAAGGCTTACCACTGGTCCTAATTCTGCAAGTCCAGCTACACTCCCATAGCGAGCAGCTAGGGACGATTTTTCATCATGCAAGCACTGAAAGAAGAAGTGAATGCTCGTTCAATTGTAAATCAGTATGTTTGAGGGGGTTTCATAAATAAGCAAAGGAATCAGCTCATTACACAAAATTAGTAATATTTAATTACATAATATGTAATTTGTTTATACACCACACAGAGTGTAAAATAGAATCTGTACGAAAAAATACTTTGAGATAGATTATATTTGGGTGGTATGGACTGCTTCAGGAATTAAATCCTACTAAGAGCTTTTTTGCATGAAATGCTTATTTGGGAAATATCTGAAAATATTAATGAACGAGATTCAATGAAAAAATTCATTGAATAGATAATTCATTCACCTTACAAAATGTTGCTGTAATTCTTGCTTGTATTAAATTTGTTGATGTGCTGAAACTTCTGCACACTTGCGCCATCAAGCGAGCAGCATAATCTCTCAATGCCCAGTGATTATCAACATCAGGCCTTGTACAAAGTTGTCGACTCACAATACAGGTCATCACTGCAGGTATAAGTTCATGTAACTGAAACAAAGGAAAGGTTGAATTTTGAGGCCTGAAAAAGTGGACAGGCTGTCCCAAAAATAATAAGGTCATGCAACTTCCACTGCATGAAAGTTTGAATAGCACTTACATATTTTTCCAAATTCAATGTAGGGTTGTCCATTAAAGCTTTCACCATTCTCATTAGATAAATTAATAAAGCGAGATTATTCTGGACAACATTGACTCTGACTCCTTCGGAAACAAAAGTACTGAATCGAGGAAGCATCTGGGAAAGTCCTGGATCAGTTGAAAGACTTTGAAGAGCTTCCTGCATGAAATAAAATCAAACAAATAAGCTCAACAGCGCCATCTACAGTTAAGAAAGATTCTTATATAATTTGTTACAATAGGAGTTTATATGAAAGTGTTCATGATAATTATAGAACAATTCTAGTGACCATTTATTTCTTTTCCCTCTGTGAAACACTGCACATATTGCATTGGTCGTAGCATGAATTGCAACACATTATTGAAAACTAAATTATACATACAGCTCTTCTTGCTTCACTTGAACCGACAGCTGCTTCCGTGATTTCTTTATAATATAACTGCTGCTCCACCGACAATTCGTGTGTGAATTTTGCTTTCAAATGAATCGCTGAGTCCGATTTGACAATAGTCTGAAAACAAGATAAATTATGTAATTGCAAGTAATATTAAAATTATTCAATCAAGTATAATTTTTTGTGATTTTTGCCAAAATCAACTATTGGTACTGCCGTGATGTAAACGGTTGTTAACCAGCAGTACCTGTGATCATGTATCCAGATAATTCAGTTATCTGACAACACTCCAGTCCCAGTGGTGCCAGATAGGAAGGAGTGCACTGTACTTACATATTATTATTATACTTAAACTACATCAGCCAACGGAGTCAACCAATACTGCCAGTAAAGCATAGAAAATTTCAAGACTCTGCATGATTCATTTTGAAAAAAAAGTTCTTACTTTTCCTTTGTCCTTTTCAACAGTTTTCAATGGATTGTTTGCAGGGACGATTGAGCTTTTGATTGGTACCAGTCCTGGTGGCGGTTTCGGTTCTGTTCTGTTCAAAACATCCATCAAAGTTGTCTGAGCTGGAGCTGGATTCTCAGGAATGTTTGGTTGTACTCCATCGATTGCCAACCAGTGAGCTAAAATTATTAATATATGTTGATCATTGATTGTCCATTGTTCAATTCAGACTTTGGTTATTCTGGCACGATTTTAGCCGGGTAAATACGCAGTATAAATCATACTGCTACGTCCTATACAGGAGACCGAAATAATATGAAGCGTCTACATATCCACAAACTTCAGTGAATTTCCTCAGCTCCCCAATGCCGGTAAAATTTGACAACATTGACACAAATCACAGACGGCATTTGGCTGGAGAAGCTGGTTACATTAACTGGTAATAAAATAAAACTTGCCTTTAAGAGCTATATCGAGAGGAATTCTTGGTAGTGGATTGTTGACAACTTCTGCAAGATCGATTTCTTTGTCCTCAATGAAATGCAGCTCTCTACCTCCCCCGCTCGCGAATCTGAACGGTATGAATTCATGGGCGACGAATCCATACAGCGGTTCAATATTTTTCGACTGCGACATAGCAAAAATGAAGATGGAATTCGTCAAAGAAATTGTAAAATTAATAACCTTAACGAATGCATATACAGAATATGAAATCCAAGTTTATGTTAAAAAGGTTTCTATTCTCATACTTGTCATAGTCAAAATTGTCTCATTCACCCAAAATATTATGCTAATACTTTCATGCCAAATGTCCTAATGATCAAAAGAAGGTATTTTGCTTGAAAAAGTATGAAGATTTTTAACTGTTGAAGCCAAACATCGACCTCACCTTGAGAGCAGAATCAAGATCTCTACAAGACAATTTCACTCCTTTTCTATGACCAGTGAATTTTAATGATTCCTAAAATACAAGAAATGGTCACTCAATTATTACACACAGAAGAATCGAACATTTGAATACTGTTTTCTCGGCAACGCATGAACAAACCTGAACGATTTCTTTTAATCTGTAAGTGGCGTCTTCAGCTAAAAATCTAAGAGTATCGTCGCTCAAACGAGCAATGCCTGTTGACTCACTAATTGCTTTAATCGACTCTCCCGATAAGACCGACATCTTATCTCTGATAAGCTTCGCGTTTTTATCTTTTGATTTCTTATCTTGACGAGGGTCAGCCATTGCGTTCGCTCGCAAATCGAGTTTGTATTTCCGTCGCTTGGGGAGGTAGAGTATATTACCACTAAGGAGGTAATTGTCACGACAAAGAAATACTGATACAAAACGATTTCAAGAGTAATGTAAATTAATCTGTTGGGTATTTGTTCTTGAATACATGCACAGTATCTTCATTATTTCAACCATTTTCCAAATATAACTGACTTGACCAACTAAGTATCCACTCAACTTAATCTCATTTAAAATGATATCCCTTTGATTTATTCCTAGCAGTGGAGGAAATGGGTTTTTAGGAACTATGGGGACGGTAAGATTAATGATGCTGTAGTTGGGAAGCAGGGTAAGGTAGACCCTATTGGATATAACCTGAAAAGTTCCCTCCTCCTTCACACCCAAATCCTAATAACCACCAGAGCTGTAAAACGAAGTATAGTAGGTTTTTGTATTCAAGATACCTGTTGTATTTAAATTCTGTGGGATTAAAATATCATTTTAAATATCTAGTGCAATCGCTGATGAACATAATATTACCATGTATTCTAGCGCGCTCTACGAGCACCACAATAAAGTACAGAGCTTACAAGTACTTTCACTGAGATGATATAGGATTTGGAATTACAGCACAAGTCACCGCTTACCAATATGTGCACTTTACCGCAATCCCAAGATTTAAAGGTTTTTCTATTGAGTTGAAAATAATTAGTATGGAAGGGGTGCAAAATCAATTAGAGCTGATGGTCAGATAGCAATAAGCAGTAATCTCATTACCCGCCAGAAGGTCTAGGTTCCCAGATTTCAATACACAAGTTCTTCATTGTGAAAAGTAGGAAATATAAATATTCTGGCCTAACATGGTACGACCATATGGCCATTCAATCTGGCCTGATGTTTTCTTGCCATAATGCTCACTCAGTGAGGCTATATAAGTGCAAGGGCCATAGCATTAACAAGAGATCGCTAGAGAACTACTAGATGACTATAAAGTACTCGTAAAAATGTACTAACTTGCATTAAATTAAAATTGTAATATAAATAATATGTTAAGGACTTCAATTTTTTCTGTTTTCTGGCAGAAGCCAGGTCTAAGGAGAGGAGAAACAGTCAGACAGGGAGGAAGTTGTATTGAACAATGGGAACCAATGACCTACACAGTGGGTAACATAGCTTCATTCAAATATCCTTCGAGCCATTATCACGTTTCAGGGAGAATCTCCCCGACTCAGCCAATGCAAAAGCAGGCAACATTATTCCACCACAGCTGAATATTTGTAAGAGAAAAATATGATTATTTAAGAGAAAAAGATAATTTTGGTCTGGAATTTTTCTTTCCAAGAATGATATTCTGATCTTGTTTAACTTGTTTCTTTCTCTCTTGTTCCATTTTCATTTTTTCTTCGTGCATTAGACGTTGTTCTTCAATCATAGCTAATCTGTCTTCAGCCTAGAATTCAAGAAAATATAATTAACAAACAGACTTCATAAGATACGGTCCCAACTTATTTGATTTACTGATTTGATAAGATTATTCAAGTATAAAAGTCACCACAGGTCCCTCACACATTGTGAATATAGAAAAAATAGATGGGCTTAAAACTCACCAATTTTTTCTGAGCTTCCGCGATTTTTCTTGCATTTTCCTCCATAATTCTCTCCAGCTCCATCTTTTTATTCTCCTCCTCTTTCTGATGAAGATAAAATCAAATTAGGATTGTGCTGCATGTTATAATACAAGACCATTTGAAAGCAAATGAATCTCTTGAAAAATGATGCAGGAGAAAAAATACATAAATATATACACAAATAATAGTGCTTATATAGGATATTTGAAAGTTGTACACTAATCGATCCCATAGCTAGCATATCAAATAATGGTGTAGGTATCATTCAACAGAGCAGGCTGCTTTTAGTTTACTTCAGTATGATCATATGTTTCTAATCCAGAGACCAATGTTCTAGCAGTGATGGTAGACAACGAGCTATCTTATAAATGCTATTCAATAATAATTACTAGTGTCACATATTGTCTTCCTGGAACAAATTTGCAATTACAAAATGTCCCATAGCATATAAATCATGCTTCACTTCCAAATATCCGATACAAGCAATAGATAAATGTATGTCCAACATTTAAATCTAAAATTCTATCTTCTATTTTACATAATCTACTTTATACATAATAAAAGATGAGTAGTCAGGTCTTGCCTTCCTCTATTGAGACATAAGTTCTTCTTTGGTCTTTAGATCGAATGTGACAATTTACTTACCAGCTGAGAGCTTATATGATAATCTGTGTCCCAAATGACATAAAAATATTCCACTACTGCCAAGTACTTCAAGAATTCTAATGAAATTGACAAAAAGGATGAATTACTTGCATAACTGACAAGTGGAATAGTAAGCGAACCATATTCTTACCATCATCAGTCTTTGTATTATTCAAATATCTTATAAAAGAAATAGCTAAATTATATAAGAGAATACCCGACAGCTTTAGATTACTATGTTAGAGGTCTTGCTTTATAAATTTAAACAAGGGTAAACTCTATTTCTTCCATGTTCCTATCTAACTTACCACAATTAAGCCAATATATTAAAAGTAAATTTGATAGAATGTGTCATACCATGTTCTTATGAGAATTCTACCATTGATTTGTGGAATACGACAATCTCAAATCCAACAATTGGAAGGTTCTACTTTATTATGACAAGAAATATTCTACTTTCAAAGTGGGTCTTCACAAGCAGTAGCACTAGGTTGCTTCTATATACTGTTGCATGGCAGTAACCTTTACCGAAGTGTAGCTGGATACAAATGAGTATGGTAGTAGTGAAGAATTTGAATAACTGAGCGAATGAAGCACTTTCTTTAGTCTGATAAGGTTTCTACTGACATTATCATCTACAAAGTTTATTCCCAGTGCGACACATCATAACAAATAACCTGCTGACACACAACGATATACCACTGAGTCATTACCATAAAATCCATTCTTACCTCTCTCTCTTTTTGTGCATTTAACTCTGCTAGTCGCTGTCTTTCGATTTCCGCTATCATACGTTTCTCCATGTCAGCCTTCATAGCATCAACTCTTTTTTCCACCTGAAAAACCATTAAAACACAAGTCAATGAGTGTTGCAAAACCAAGCATTCTGACCTCCTTAACAATTGGTCTGCTTTTAAAACCAAATTTTAAATGAACCAATCCGAAGAGAGAGCCAGAAAACGTAGCAGATTGATAAATTCTTGTCACAATTCCTGAAAATTTCATGTCCCATTTGCAATTTACCCATTATTTGTATAAACGATTTTCTACTTAAAGCAAATGCAAAATCATATGCTTGCCAATATGGTTTAACGCAAATCATTATACACACTCTATATACTCTTCTTCCTTTTTGTTGCGAGCATTTAAAAATGCATGTAACTGTAAAACAGAATATATCTCATTAAATATCTATCAAAAATATGAACTACTTACAATATTCATTGACATAATCTGATAAGAGAAATAGATATTGCACTAGCAGTAAAATATAGCACAATAAGTCATGGAGAGGGAATTATTATTTCATTTTTTTTTTGAGAGATAAGGTTGAACAATTTCAAGGCGATTTTTCAAAGATAAATTCAATAATATTGATTGATTAATCAACGACTGTATATGCTACATTTAACTCAAATACATTTATGAAAACAAATTGATCAGTCCAGTTTAAAAGCATTTTACCTCCTTTTCAATATCAGCTTTACGTTTCTCGAGTTCCTCCTGAACTCGTTTCTCTACGAGTGCTTCGACACGTTTCGCCGTTTCCTCTTCAATCATTTTTTGTTCAAGTTCTTTTTGACGACTGAAACAAGATGGAAATACAATATTAGTACACTGTGACTTTGCTATACCACGATTGTCGAGGTCCATAAAATATCGAGGGGCCATGATCATGACTTATATTTAATATGAATTTATTACCAGCATTCTATTACTAAAGATAAAGGAGAGAGATTGGAAGTATCAATTCTGATACTATAGCAATAGTTTCTTCAAAATATTTTTCCTTTTCAAACTTCTTTTTCCTTCATAATGCAATCGGAAACTCACATTAACCGTTGCTTTTCCATCTCGGCTCTCATTTCTTCTTCTTCTCTTCGTTTCTTTTCTTCCAGGGCAGTTCTTTTACTCAAAGCACGTCCGAACATGTCCACTCTCTCCACTGAATTCGATCTTGATCGAGATTTTTTATTATTAATGTATTCCCTCGATGATTTCGAACGTTTTCTGTCAACCGACCTTGAACGATCCCTGTGTCGACTTCGACGTTCTCTTGAACGAGATCTCGTACGTTTTCTATGTTTGCTGCTGTGTTTGCTCTTCTTCGACGAGGAGTCGGGACTCCTACTTCTAGATTTAGGCATATTTTCAGATATAGTCATACAAAATGCGCTAAAAATAGGAAAATAAAAGGAGTAGTCTTGCGCAAATGATAACGTACAATTTAAATCAACCTACAACAAACAAACAATTGATTGAAATAGAGAATAAGATAGAACAGGAACTAGAGAATTATATTGAAGACTGTACTACCTAGATATGAATCAAAATTCGCCGTTTATTCTGCCTTAACGAACCGTCTACGTCAACGAGAAAAGCATAGCACTCGTCACTTGATCGACTGAACGGAACTAATCGCGTTTCTTTTTTTATGACGTATCCGTTGCAGAAGCGACATCAAGTGAAATAATCAATATCACGCCACCAATACACTTCGGTTTTTTGTCCCCTACACAATTTTTTAAATAAGATGTAAAATTTTATTGATGTAGGCTTCTACAATCAACAGTTTACCTCCCAACGCTGCTTTCCTACATCTCTTCTACTTGGCATCTGATTTCTTGGCACTTCAAGCTGTTAATTTAGCACCTTCACATGGAATATCATACGTGTAAAAATTTGAGCTCTACTTATTCTACAAAACAACTAACAAGCACTACACAATTGTTTAAATATTATTTCAGTACAAAAATATTCACAAAACTGTAGCCTAAAAAAAATAAAGTATTAATCCTACATTCACATATATCATAACAGATTGCAATGGTAAAAGGAGACCTCCATAACATTCAGACTACTGTACAACACAAGCGGGCTACAAATATAGATGTTTACAAAATAAAAAAGCCATTTATATGAACAGCACAAGTCAAATATGATAATTAAATGTGTATTAACAAATATCGAACATCTAGTAATCTTTCTATTGCTGCCATGTACACGAGAGAGTGTCAAGAACAAAAAGTATGACTTTTTGAGTGCCTTCCTCATCTCGTAGCAAATTAAATACAAATTTATGCTGTTTCTTTTTGCAACTCCATTTCAATCTTGGAATTCACACTTTGCCAATCGACATTCACTTGGCTTGAATAGTTCTTAAACTGTTTATCCATCTCCTGCTTCCCCATCTTGTCGAGATATATCCCTCGGAACGCGAGCACGGTGTCAAGATGAGTCTTATGCTTGACAGCGAGCTCCAAAGCTCTGTCCCATCGGAAAAGGTCGATATTTAATCGAATCGCTCGATATATGAGGCCAGCTTGTATAAAAGTAGCTTCGGCATCACTGATATTTCCACAGAACAAAGATAGTTCTGCAGCACGAGCTTCTTTCAATCTAATGTTCTGGATATCGTGGAGATACTCGACCTTGTCTGCTTCTTCTATTGCAGCATATGACATTTCAGCCGTCGATAGATCTTTCTTTTGCACTGACATTACGGCGAGACAAGCCCAGAGTGAACGCTCTTTGACGAATCGACACAGTCTCACAGCTTCTTCCCATCTTTCTGAAGACACAAGCTGATGCAAAACTGCCGGATATGGAGGAATGCCTACAGTAGCTGTTGCTCCATCAGCTCTCCTGATGATCGCAGTGTTACCCACGAAAGCCCTCAGTTCTGGGTTCTTCCCGCAGTCCGAAATGTCCTTTTCATAAACCGTCTGAGCCATGATGTCCTTGTCAACGGTTATGACAGGAGGGTAGTACCATACGACTAATTTGTTTTCATGAACTCCACATAGCATGTTGGTTGTATCGTTCCAACAGCATGACTGCATCATCGTAGCTAGCTTTGATGTTTTGTACTGAGCTTCTAGCTTGCGAACGGGTGTCAGATACAGATCTCGATTCTTGTCGATAACGGCCAAGTATCTCTGATTTATAGAACCACACTGATTGAGACAGAGCTGATGTACATCCAAGCCTTGTAGAACAGGTTTGTTATCGTTTATAGGCTTCCCGGTGGTTGCATCGTACAAAGTAATTGACCTATGCTCATTGCTGTCTCGCAGAGCAAATACATCTTTGCTGAGAGACAAAATATGGCTACTCAACATAGAAGGGCGAACAGATGCTGGTAGTTTCGGACTACACACTGTACGTCCTTCGTATGAATAGATCGTGAGACCGGAGGCATCGGTGAGCAGAAAATGCTTCTCCGACTGGATAATGAGAGACACTGAGCCCTCTCTCAAATCGAATATCACTGGAGTGTTGAAATTATTCGTCCTGTAGACTTGGCATTGTGACGAAGTCACCACAACAAGATGATCGAAACCCAACGAAACCTTTATTATTCTATCCTTCATATCCAAAACCTCATGAGCGTCATTGGTGACGTTTCGAACTTCAACTGTTTTCCGGCTAACGACGTTCACTTCAAATTCCTTCCATTCATACCGTTGTTCTATCACGTGAGCAAACAAAACTTTACCTCCCGCACAGGCACAGGCAACTTGGGTTCCATCGTTACTCCAAGTTACGTTAAGGATGCTTCCTGTCGAGGGTTTCTCAAGACTGTGGGACCAGCCAGATTTGTCGCAAAGCCTCAAAGTGTTGTAAGAGCCGATTGCAAACAATTCACCATCAGGAGCCCAAGACACAGTAGTTATGGGATGTTCATGAGGTATACTTGAATAAATCGGTCGACCATAGCCGTCCCATACCTAGTGATAATAATTAAAAACAGATAGTTGCAGGCTATATTCATAAGTATAAGAGAATTAATTGTTTGAGGGGAGGAATTACTTCATTCAAATCTTCACAGAAACAAATAACTGGTAAATGTAAGTCGAGATCATAATAGAGACAAGACTGAAGGGTGTCTAGATAGATTAACCGGCGAAGTTGTTAAAATATTGCGCTATACACCTATTACATGGTGCAATGAATTACAAACTTGTGATTACATATATAACTCAACATCTAATGTTCAGTTTTTGTTTTCAATTCATTTTATGTTAGATACGAAAATTATGTTTTTGAATTTTAAGTTAAATATCGAACCTTGTATTTGCAGTCTTCACCAGCAGAGAGAATCAATCCATTCACTGGATTCCAGTCGACTTTTAGTATGATACCTTCATGAGCTTTCCAAGACAGAGGTTTTGCTGAAGGTTGCAGAGATTTAATGACAAGCTGTTTTCCCGACGTGTATAAAATCTGATCGCTTTCTGGATTCCATGCCACCGCATAAACAGGTGACGGATTCTGGGACAACGTAGAACGCAACATACCAGATCTCGACCATATTTTGATCTGACCGTCCTCCCCGACAGTCGCAAATGCCGTTCCATCGTTACTCCACCTGCCGCTTATCACTGCCCCCGTGTGAGCATCAACTGTTTTATCGATCCTTCCAGAACTAGCCATGAGACGGAATTTACCATCTGTACTGGTCAAAGCAAAAAGATCGGCAGACTGCTTTTTGCTTCCTTGTCCGACGCTCGGAAAGCGGTGCATGTCGGTGCAATACACTTCGTTCGGCAACTTTGTATGGTTCTGGGTCTCTCCGGATACCAGATTCCATTTCAGTAATTGATGATCATCTCCACAAGATATAACTTCATTGCTTGAGCTCCAAGCAACACAAGTTATCACATCCTGTGATGGCTGTTCTTTAGGAACACTGATTTTAAATCTCATTTTTACCTCGGAACTTAATGGAATAAAAGCTATAAAGAAAAATTTCTGACGGACAGACGTATAAGATTACTCAACCATGTTCACTGCCGTGGTGAATCCACTAGAAATAGATAACACTGTACTGATTGGCAACTCAACCTTTAATACTTAGCTTTCCGTGTTCTATTTTAGGAGTCCATTTAACCCTGTATAGTCACGAACAGTAATTTTAAATAGAAAAACAACAGGAAATATTTATTTCCATGTAAATGGTGATTTGAATCAATACTAACATCTATACCAAGTAAATATTTCGAAATTCATTTAATTCGTTATTTAAAGCTTCGGCTCCTTCGCGACCAGTTGCTGTGAAATCAGGAATGTGGATCTCTGGCGCCATCCAATGGTTGACAATGGTTCCGTGATAGAAATGTCAGTAGCATGATATATTACCACTTGATGAAACGACGTGAACTTTAACTGGACAATATGAACATCAACAATATATAATTACTACAGTAAGGAAGTATTATTGTTACCATGTAATATAATGAATTCAATACATATTCTTAAACGAATACAATGCATAGCGAAACATAACACATGCCAACTGAAAAATTATCCACACTGTGCGTGGTTGCCGAAACAAGTTATTGTACAAGAGTACAAGTAGTAAAACTTTTTATTGTTGTATATTACATTTTTAATTGAACATTGGATCCTGGTTCATATAAAACTATAATCGTGGCTTTGTTCCACCATCACTATTGTTGAGTAAGCATCTTTGTAGTCAAATTAAACAAGGATGAAAGCTAAATGCGGCTCAGTCAGCACTTGCGAACATGCAATTACAGGACCAACAAAGTTAACAAATTGTAGAGAAAAACAAATAGAGCCCTCGATCACTATCTCCCATATTTTACGGGGAACTGATAAAAGTTACGCTTCCCTTTATCCTCATTTGTTTTCCCTTCTCCCGGTCAAACATCACATACAGACTTCTCTGTAAAAGTTTTCATTGAATGGTGTGAAGTTTATGGGATCATAATAGTTGAAAGCTTTTGAACCAATGGCTTTGTCTGCGAATGAGATAAATAAGTCTCTGCTGCTATTATGTTTAATTGGATATAAGCCAGCTGATCAACACATTGAATTATTGTATTTTGTATAGTTTACCTTTCAGCTCGCAGTTTTATATACGCATTTAATTAGAGGTTTTGTGAGGAAGCCTACCATGAAATCATAGTCAAATTCTTTGTAGTGATCAATAACATCATCACGCCATGTAGGCAGTTAGTTCTCTCTCAGGAAATTCCTCTGATTTTTTTAAAAGCTTTCAAACGATTTTTACGTGGTAACTTCATGAGCCGTGACAGTAATGTAGCGCAAATTGCAACTCTGCAAATCCATGGTACGCGTATTTAATTCGCTCCATCGTTATTTTGATGTGAGATGTGTAATGCAGTAAATAATAAGGCTTAAAACAGTTCGGTTTGTTATTTAATTCTGTGGTATGCCAAGTCGGTGTTATAATAACATTTCCTCCTTTTCAGGAAGCGTTGGATTTCGAGCTGCCAGTTAAAATTACTCACTCATGGTTCGTCTGTGATAAAAAAATTATTATGGGGCTCAAGCTATTGATATAGAATTTTTCTGTGCTAATCTGAACATTATTGATTGTCATTATGCAATGTAGGTTAGTATTTGATTGTCTTAGCCATACAAACCTCTCAATGAAGTCGCCATAGGAGTAATATAAAAATATGTACTTTTGTGTGCTGGTTGATAAAGTTTTTGTAATTCTCCTGTTTAAATTTTGTTTAGAGTCAAGTAATTTAAGGTACTTGTTATAGGCTTTATTGATGTAGGATCTTTCAAAGGAATATATACATCTATATAGTCAGTGACAAAACGTAGGGTAAATAGCATGATTTCACCAGCCAAAATTTGTATCATACCTCTTAACGAATGTAATTTGAATTCGTATGTAGTTCTAGTGAGGATTTACACTGGAATCAAAATATAAATGGCAGTGCTCTGCCTTAAGTAGAGCCATATTATGTGCTGGATTTGTGTCTTATTTCTATCATGGTACCACTTATTTTCGTTCTATGTATGAATCACTAATATTGAACTTAATGTTATACTATTCTCCCTTCAACAGCAAAGCCAGCCAGTTATTATGACGCATCAGTATACATAAAACCATATAATTGCTGTTTAATGAAGTTAAGTGTACTGGTTGAAGTATGAAATGTCAGTACAAGGATATAACACAGATGTAGCAAATCAATCTAGATGTGTGGTTTGTTTGTATAAATCGAAGCTTGTTTTTCTAAGCCTTTGTGTGTTTGATTAGAAGTGTTATTGGAATTCCATGTTACGAAGGAATAGACTTGTTATGGTTTATATTTACTTAGCTCAATGTGATTACTTATCTTCCTAGGTTTGCTAGGGGTTGGAGTAATTTAACAGTAACCCTACTCATCACCCCAACCTTTAATCTCACATAAGCTACTTAGAACTTGATCAAACGTAACAGGGTTTTCGGAGGGACCACACTATTAGCCTAGATCATCAATACCAGTCTGTTCAGGAGAATGTAAATATTTGTTAGTTGGTAGGTTATATATAATACGGGCATTCATCGAAGGGAAAGTATTGCATTTCTAGAGCAGCCTTCTCTACAGCTTTGAAAACCATGGTACAATGAAAGCCTTATATGATTTGATGTAAGAGCCAGTTCTAAGAGAGGATGTACAACAAAAAATTTCATAGTCTTTGCCAAAACTTATTTCAAAGGCGTAGCTTCCATGCTGTGATTGAGAGATGATTCCATTCTATTACTCATGTTAGATGGGATGCATAGTTATGTGATATTAGTAATTCTTTAAACAGGAAGTGAATAATGAATATTTGAAAAATGTTCGGTCTGTAAGGCCCGATCTCTTTATAAAGGCTTATTAGTTTTGTTTGGAATGAACTTGCTAAGATTATTGTGTGGACCAGCAGTTATGAGCTTACATTAATCTCATTATTATATGTATGAAAAGGGGAATAGAAATATTGGATGTCAATGTGCTGATTATGGGTTGTAGGACACAACAAATGGAATATGACACAGGTATATTAAATATTAACATTAAATTATTGATGGTTACAAACAATTTGAATAGGATAGCAGATGAAAGAGGTCTGTAGCTAATAAAAAATACAGTGAATGAAATTGAATAGTATAGTCAATACTTATCATCTGCTTTGCACTTTTAGAATGCGTACGTAATTAGAACGGACCGGCTCATTTAACGCTGCAATCATGGCTGGTAATTCAAGTACAGAATGTTTATGGTACATGGACTGGCTTTATGGCGGGGTGGACAACAGTATCCCCGGAAATGGTGGTCCGGAGTGCGCTAAATATCTTCATCCTTATACAAGAATAACCGAGTCGATATTCATTATCGCTCTGTCATTAGTTGAAGTAATATGGGCGTTTTCAAACATCACTTTCAAAGGTTTTCCTCAGAGGAAGGAAGAAGATCAACAAATGCAAGAGGAAGAGGAAGCTTCCAGTAGCGAGTTTCATATTTCTTCCGACAGAGCAGCGGTTGAAATTAATTGCGTAGTTCATTCAATGAAGGAGAAGCCTCCAAGGTTCGAAAACCATTAACTATAATGGGGTAATTTTTGAAAATTAAGCTACAGACTTCAAGTAGCCATTTGGGAAATGTGATCACCAGACCCTGACTTGGGAAAAGATTATGGCTGAGGGAATTCTTAACTCCAGACATAATTTATATTAATCCGTTTTCTGTATTGGTAAATAAAATCAATCGGTCCCAAAACACTCCAGGCATCCCGCAGTGATCACAATAAGCTGCTTCCATTTTATTTGATTATCTAAAGCTTATAATTTATATTCTGAAAATTCATTTTTTTCAGCGATCCATGGCCTTGGATGAAACGTACGTTACTTGTGCTATTAAGTGTGCAATTTGGAATTGAAATGGGATACAAATTTTCATCAAGAACTCTTATTTATCTGCTCAATCCTTGTCACGTTCTAACAATGGTCCAGGTGAGTGGACGCTAAATTATCCATTGATAAGTAAGGTGATTCTAATAATCTTTTTTTGTATTTCCCAGATATTTCTTCTTGCCTCCGATCATCAGAAAAATAGTAAATTCTTGAATTCGGTATTTAGGTAAGTACTTGGAACTGATCTAGTACAGTGCGTTGCATTTAAACTTTTGCGTGGTGAAGCGGTAATACGCATGACCATTATTCTTGTGTGGGCCTGTGTGCGTTCTGTTTTGGAAGGTTACAGTATTTATACGCTAGCAAAAAACAATAGTATTATGTAAATTGAAACGAGCGCCAATATTTTGATTTGCGTGATAACATTTTCAAATGCGCGAAACCAATACAGAAACTGCATGGGTGCACACACACACACACAGAAAACAGAGTTATAGTGAAAACCAATCACTCTTCAATAAAGTCTCACTTTACTGAAACCGTGTTATACTGAAAATGTAAAAGCACACTTTGTTATTTCACAAACCATTGTATATTTTGTCTATTCGGATTCTCTTTCATGAATCACATTTGATTTCTAGAGTGCAGTTATACCTTTTAAACGGACCATTACTCGCACTACTACTGCCTGTGGTGAATACAAGGTTGTTGCCTTTCGAACCTGCAAGTTATTGGACACAACACATACTTCTCTATTTCATACCGTTCTATCTGATCTCGCTCAAGGGCGCGTATACTCCCGACGATCTTACTGATGTGAGATGGCCAGTGTTCAGTATTGGTGTTGGATTCCTATATCATTTCATTATACTCCAACCTATAGCAATGGTGAGAAAAGAAGAATGAAATATCTGGTTCTAGGTTAAGAATAAGTTATGAACTCAAACATCATTTTGTCCATTTATTCAACAGATTACACAAACGAACCTTAATTGTATGTTGTGTCCTGCTATTTCGGATCCATTTGAAGGAGAGCACTACAGAAAATGGGCAACGCTTCACCAACATGCATTGATTTTTCTTAATGCCAAAGCATACCATCTTGTCGCAGGACTGATCTCACAAATCCTCTCTGCCGTGAGGTTGTTCTGTGTGGCGGTAACTCTCAAATTGTGGAGGTGGACCATCCATCTGTGCTACACCAGCGCAGCCGCTTGTGTTCGTGTATGCATGCTCCAGCACGTGAGGAGCAGCAAGAATCCGAAGGAGCATATCCAAAAAGAAGAATATGAAGTCGTTAAAAAGAGCAAAACATCATAAAAACTTGTGAAAATAAAACTTAAATAGTTGCATAAATAAGTAAATTTTCAAGAATCTTTATTTCCAGATTTATCTTTAAATATCTAGATAGGTTGATTTACTTTAATAAATATCGTGAGACCTCGGACTACCAGACTGTCAGCACCTATATATATGAATCATTACAACCTTCTAGGTAGAAATGCTTCGAAACCTTTAGTTAGAACTCGTTAGGCGTAACCATGATATGGAACTAAGTGCAATTTATTTCCTTTAAAGTTTTGACCATTATATTATATGAATTAAAGAGAATCGTCAATTCCAATCATTATAATTGTTATAATAGGAAATTATTGCTCTCTGTAGATTAAATGAAGATTGGTAAAAACCTTTCAACTGTAAAATGTTGGTAGTTGATATTAAATCTTTAATCTGCTGGGTATCTCTTGCATTAATACTGGGTCAGGTATAGTGGGTTTAACAAATTTTAAAATTTGTTACCATTTGTTAGTAAATTCACTGACAAGATGGTACTGAAGGCTGAAAGGAAAAGACAAAAATCCAAGTAAATCTTTTTTATATAGCTGACTAAAGTCGAGTTATTAAGTTATCGAGTAATTTTCAGGCACAAAACTGAGCCTATATTCAAGTATATATAGTATGAATTGTCTTACTCCATTGTATCTAATATTATCGTGGCTGTCTTTTATTTACAAAATGGGATTTTTCGTGATTCAACATGTCCAAGTATTTGGCATACATTCAGTTATACCTATGTTAATGGACCCTACATAGTTGATAAATACCAATAATAGTTGCGTCAAGGGGAAGGAAAGTTTCTATGAAAGGTTTAAGCCTGGTGTCTGCAACCTACAGACCACGTGCCGAATCTAGTACACTGGCCTAAATGATCGGACCAGCAGTAACTAAATGTTGGAAAAATGCTGTTTGATTTCGTTTACAATATTTCTACTAAATAGTAATAGCAAAAATCCCCTTTTCTATTACTAGGTTCATGTTCTGTTATTACCTTCAGTTACAGAATAGAATATAAGAATTCAATAGATGAATGTGAGCCGCTGTAATGTCACACTTGATGGGGAAGGTTGGGGGCTCAACCCTGGTTTAAAATTTTGAACATCTGAAAAACCTTAAGCTATCCTGATAGTCAATTCAATCTTCAAGAACTTAAGGCAAAGGAGGTCCCAGGGTATTTTGGTCGTAGTTTTGTATGGTTGTAATCTATATGTATATTATATATATGTATGTTCTGGTAATTTGTATGAAAATATCATACCTTGGACTTTCATTGCATTTTGGAGTTTGTTCCGAGACAGTTTACTGATGTTTTCAGAGACTCATTCCTTCTGGCTGCTCCATCAATGTATCCAAATATTGCTGTTTTTGAGACCTTCGATGCAATGTTTTCGAGATATACCTTTTAATGCAAGCGTATTTATGTTAATGATAAATTGATGTATAATGTGAATCTATTCAAGAGATATTTTATTCTGGCAAACTTTACGTTGTTCTATTTTCCATATTCGATATTTTCGATAACTGGTATTTTATTTCTGTTTATTTGTTAATGGTTCTGTTAAGGAAATGAATTCATTTATTTCTCCATCATTGAATCTATTACCAACGTACGTAATTTGTCTAGTTTTTGACCAAATTTTATTTAGAGTCGATGACATTTGTTTGTCTTGTACTTGCCAACGATACGCCGCCAAAGCATAATGTATCTATCAATTAGAATGCTTTGTAAACCAAAAATCTTGTTCTTACAGTAATGTCTAATATCAAGGAAGAAACTCAGGCAGAGCCAACTTACCCCAAAGCTGCAGTATATATTTATGGTGATGAGATTAGTTAATGAACACAATTCTAATGTTTGTGAATGGGATGATATTCTAGTGCCCCCAGGCATTTTGTATCAATTAGAATGATTTCTTTACCTAGAAAACTTACCTTGCAAGCCAATGTTGTTATAGTAATAGCTGTTGCAGGGAAGAAACTCAGCCAGAGAAGGAACCACAAGGCAGAGCAGGTGTAGTATTGTCGGGGTCTAAATATTAAGATGCATATAATAAAAAAAGGCATTTTTATGTTATCTATTTGAATATCTGGTTCTCAGTATATAATATTAGACAGCTCTATATTTTTAATGGTCATTCTGGGATCTGGTTGTAATAAACTTCTTAATTCAAGATAGATATAAAAAAAATCAAAGAAAATAGCAACACATGGGATTATTGGAAGAGAATTGGCTTTATGGAGGAGTTAACATCACTAATCCTGGCTATGGTGGACTTGAATGTGCAGAATACATTTCAATTGAGAGAAGGATGAAAAACATGATTGTTTACATGGCTATTATATTATTCGGATTCCTATGGGCTTATCCAAGACTAACTTACGAAATGAAAGCGACGAAAAATGGAGATAACGAACCAGAAAGAAAACATAATGCAAGGCTTGCTAAGTCAAGTTCAAAATTACGGAAATATTCATGGACAAAAAGAATTCTCATTCTACTCATAAGCTTTACTATTGGAATTGAAGTTGTATATAAGATCTACACGAAGCAACTTATATACTTTCTCTACACCTGTCACATACTCGCAACCACACAGGTAATACATGGAAATAGATAAAATATTGATTTACCATATATCCATTTTGACTTAGTCCAGGTATGTCCTGGCCAAACAAGCTTTTGCCTGCTAAAAGAAATCTGATGCACCTCTTGAAGTTTGTTCCATAGTTTTGTCCAGCTGACCTTTGATCAGGACAATATCGTGCACAGGGGCGTTGGGGCAAATTAGTCTGAAAAATTCAGGCGATGATCTATTACCACAAAGTACAAAACATTGTTTCTAGATCGGCGGAAGCAAAATGATTAACAAATTCACTGTTGTAAATTAAATAATAAATCTAAATTATATATAAAGATTGATTAGTGGATTCATCAGTGTGAAATTTTAGGCAAATCGAAAATTCTCACCCCCTCACAATGGGTCTTATGTTGGAGGGCTCATCTATTTCAAGATGATCCAGAAGCTTGGAATATAATGAAGTGTTTGAGTATACTATGGTGATGCAACATTTTCTTGCATTTTCAGATTTACCTCCTTATATCAGATCATAGAATAGAATCCAAGATTCAGACTGCAATCTTCAGGTAATCAATCATCATTCTAATACTACACCCAACTGAAGTACAGATTTGAGTTTTACATTCATATATAATTGTAATCAATGTGAAACATTAAATTAAAAACTTAATTATATCTTAACAATTCATGATATACTTTTTGGAGAAGCATTAGACTTTCTAATTACTAAAGTTGAGTTGGATCGAGACCAGTCACTTGCACTATCTTTTTTATTTTCAAAACTGTCAATTCGATTAAAGCATAGACTCCCCCTATATTTTCCAGGGTTCATCTTCATCTCTTAAAAGGATCATTTATAGCACTGCTGTTCCCAAATGTACAAAATCGTTTGTTACTAATACATCGATTCAACTATTGGTTGGAACACATTATGATCTATATTATTCCTGTTTACCTAATATCACTCAAGGGATCGTACACTACCGAGGCTCTTACTGACATCAAATGGCCGATATTCAGTCTTGCAATTGAAATGGCTTATTATTCTTTGGCACTACAACCTATTACAATGGTAAGGCAAATTTAACAAGTGATCCGTAAATTTTCCCTTAGTTTATTGGACTCTTTTTTCAATATATGATTTATTACAGGCAACAGAGATCAATATTTTCGATATACTCTGCCCAACACCAGGTATTCCATCGACTTTAGAGTATTACGAACTCTGGCTACTTGCTCTATTGGCAACAATGAATATTCTTCACACTAAAGTTTATGTGTTACTGGCCAAATGCATTATTTGCTTTTTATCCTATATACAAAATTGTTTTGCTGATATTTTTCATGCGAGGAAAATAGAGTAAAAAAAATAATGCTGAACAAGAATTTAATTTTGCATCAGTACAAAGTAGAAGAGTTGAAACTCGAGGTTGTATTCACAGAAAGTGGAATTTCTATTAATATCTACACTACTTTTCTCAATTCAGTTCTGATCTTAAAACTTACTTGTGAATCATTAACTTTTTTCCAAGAAGAATATCATACCTAACATCCTTCATGAGAGTTTGTTTCTAGTAAGTTTGCTGATGTTTTCTAGCTGTTACTCAATGTATCCAGAATGTTGCTGTTTTTGAGACCTTCGATGGAAACCAGTTCACTTAAATGATAAATTGATTCATATCCAACATTCACATTGTAAACCAAAACATTTTGTTTTTATAGTAATATCTAATATCAAGGAAGAACCTCAGCAGAGCCAACTTGGCCCCAAGCAATAGTATATCTATGGTGATAGGGATAAATAGATGTCAGATGTTAGTAAATGGACACAATTCCAATGTTTGCCATAGGTGTTATTTTCTGTAGATGGGCATTCTGTAGATAGGCCCCCAGGCATTTTGTATCAATTAGAATGCTTTCTTAACCAAGGAAACTTACCTTGCAAGCCATTGTTCTTGTAGTAATATCTGCTGCAGGGAAGAAACTCAGCCAGATCCAAAAGCAGGAAGCACAAGGTAGAACAGGTGCAGTATTACCAGGATCTGAATATTGAGATGTATATAATAAAAAAATGGCATTTTTATGTGTTATCTATTTGAATAGCTGGTTCTCAGTATACAATATTAGACAGCTCTATATTTCTAATAGTCATTCTGGAATCTGGTTGTAATAAACTTCTTAATTCTAGATATAAAAAAAAAAAATAGCTACACATATGGGATTATTGGAAGAGAATTGGCTTTATGGAGGAGTTAACATCACCAATCCTGGCTATGGTGGACTTGAATGTGCAGAATACATTTCAATTGAGAGAAGGATGAAAAACATGATTGTTTACATGGCTGTTATATTATTCGGATTCCTATGGGCTTATCCAAGACTAACTTACGAAATGGAAGCGACCAAAAATGGAGATAACGAACCAGAAAGAAAACATAATGCAAGGCTTGTTAAGTCAAGTTCAAAATTATGGAAATATTCATGGACAAAAAGAATTCTCATTCTACTCTTTAGCTTTACTATTGGAACTGAAGTTGTATATAAGATCTACACGAAGCAACTTTTATGCTTTCTCTACACCTGTCACATACTCGCAGCCACGCAGGTAATAACATGGAAGTAGATAAAATATAAAAGTGAATTTACCATATATCCATTTTGACTTGGTCCAGGTATGTCCTGGTCAGACAGGCTGGACCTGTGCAAAATATATTTTAGTCGTTACGCACTTTTAATAAGTTAAGCTGAAAGGTTCCAGTTGAATAACATTTTCTTGCATTTCAGATTTACCTCCTTATATCAGATCATAGAATAGAATCCAAGATTCAGACTGCAATCTTCAGGTAATCAATCATCATCCTGATACTACTCCCCACAGCTTGTGCAACTTTTACCACAAGTAAAGATTTGTTGCTAAGCCTGTTTCACTTATAATTGCAACCAATGTTAAACAGTAAAACTTGACAACTGAATTTTAACAATTCATGACATACTTGTTGGGAAAGCATTGGACTTTGACATAGAAATCTCATGACATCCTGTACTATCTTTTCTATTTTTCAAACTGTGCATTCAATCGAGCAAAGACTAAACTTATATTTTCCAGGGTTCATCTTCATCTCTTAAAAGGAGCACTAATAGCATTGGTGTTCCCAACTGTACAAAATCGCTCGTTTCCATTGCATCGAGCCAACTATTGGTTGGAACACATTATAGTCTATATTATTCCTGTTTACTTCTTATCACTCAATGGATCATACACTTCTGAGGCTCTCACTGACATCAAATGGCCGATATTCAGTTTCGCAATTGAAATTGCTTATTATGCTCTGTTTGTACAACCTATTATACTGGTAAGGCAAATCTTAAGTATAATTCGGTGTTACAATAATATCGGATTAAGCTTATTGTTATTATTCAAATTGGAAAGAACTAAGTAATTTTCATTACAAGTCTTTTAAGATTCGAACTTTTCTCCATAGCAAAAGGTTATGCACTGTCCTGCACTTGTTCATATCTGCTTTACTTTAAACAGGCAACAGAGATCAATATTGTCGGTCTACTCTGCCCATCACCAGGTACTCCATTTACTTCCGAGCATTACCAACTCTGGGTACTTGCTATACTGGCAGCATTGAATTTTCTCCACACCAAAGTTTATGTCTCACTGGCCAAACGCGTTAATTTTTTTCTATCGTACCAACAAAATGGTTATTTTTTTTTTCAAAAAATAAAATAAACTGATTGCTATGCTATACTGGCAGCATTGAATTTTCTCCACACCAAAGTTTATGTCTCACTGGCCAAACGCATTATTTTTTTATCGTACATACAAAATGGTTTTGCTATTTTCAAAAAACAAAATTAGCTGAAAAATTAATGCTCGAGAATTTTTTTTTGGGAGGATGGGAGTTTATTTTTGTATCGGTAGAGAGTTCTCTTGGACTCGTCCATTAAACTTGACTTAGAGTCAAGTTTAAACTAATTACCCAAAAGGTGCATTCCACATATTATGTCTGCCCTTTTAAGTTGTGTACCTTCCTCGCTTTTATGCCTTGTTTATAATTTTCTACGACGGCTTCTTTTATACTTTTTTCCCAGGCAGTTAATATGGCAGAAATAGTTTCATTCCTTTCCCTTGCATAATTAATATAAGTCTCCATCAACGGTTTGACTTTGGTTAAAAATCCTGGTTCAATGCCTTCGTCTGTTACTTTTCCCTCGATCGAGATGTCTTCTTCCGTTGAAATTTCTTTGTCCGGGTCATCCTGACACCATTCTGGGCCTTCTTTGGGGTAACTATGGGGCACGCGAATTTGCAGAGGTGGAACAGATGGTAGATTGGGGTTATCTGTGTAAAATGAAAAGATATTTACTGTGTGGAGTCGTATCTAAATTTTCCTGCAGATACATTGTATAAGCTTGTGTATAAATCTCACTGGATAATGAAAAACTGCTGGAAAACACCTGACTCCATTTTCAGGCATTTCCATTCTTTATATCAAATAGTTACCCAATCCCTCAATATAATTTTTGAGCAATGGAACCCACTACGACTGATTTAGAAAGTAGAGGATGCCTGGGACGGTTTTCTGAGTTTCTGTTTTGGGAATTGGGCTGCATGTGATTTCAATTTATATCATTCACAGCAGGCTTACTACACAAATGTTCTTTATCAATTTCTTCCGGTAACAAAGGCATAGAGCATAATGATGCACATGCAGGACAGACACCAAGATAGTTATTTTAAATCCATAGGTTGAAATACCTAGTTTACATATCAAATGTAATTTCCCATAACTGCTACTTTGTGACTGATCAACCGTGACCTTGAACTTTGAACCTAATCTTGCAATCTCTCCCTGAATGACATTTGGAACTTTGATTTGACCTCCGATAGTTCCTGCAGTATCTTCACAATCTTCTCCTTGCAATTTAAGTTTCGCTCGTTTTGAATGCGAGCTCGGAGGACTGAAAAAGGAGAAGACACGAAAGAATTACAGTGCAGTTAGGGCTTGTAGAATTACCATCCTTAGGTATAATAAAAAACCTAGAATTGCGCTAAAATTATGCAGAACTCCCACTATTTCTTTGTCAACAAGAGATATTCAATGATGAAAATGAAAAATGGACCAGACTAGAAATTAAGAATATATACTAAAGTTTTCTAAGCTAAATAATGGAAAAGAATAGTGCTTTTTTTAACAGGTTACGTAAGAGAGATTTTTCCGCATACCTGTCTGGCGTGCGAGAGAAATATAAACACAGCTACTGGCACTTATGCATTTTCACAGAACATCTACTCTCACTCTACTCACACATGATAGTCTCCATTCAATGCCTGAAGTGCTGGCCCAAATGTTCTCTTTAACGTATGGTTTAAAGTCGTGGATTTTACAAACAAAGCTACTGCATCGAGAATGGGCTGACACATATGTTGATCAGGGCGTGACGGAGGTGGTGTCTGTAATATCAATGGGTTGGTTGTATTGGTCATATACAGAATCGAAACACTTCACTGGGCTCAAGTTGAGGTCCATGAGCTGCAATGTCTGTTTTATTTTATGCTTACGAACTTAATGAGATTAAGGTGCAAAATACTTGTTATTTCGAAACTTCGTTAAGCGAGGAAGTGGTGTACAATATTTTATTTGAAATACAGTAGATGCTTTTTCACAAGCTCCGAGTATACACAAATGCCACCTCTAGGAACAGTAGATTTCCGTATAGAAATGGTTGAGCTGGTCGCAACAATATTTACCGGCATAGGTTTATCATCCATCCAGTTCTGCAAAACTTTTTCACATTTCAGCAATGTCTGTATTGGAAGTCGTTTAGTTGAATCCATCAAGATGTCTCTCAGACTTTTCATTTTACTCAAATCAGTACTGTTTTTCTCTTGCTGGAAAATAGAATAAATATTTTTACTACACAGGAAATTACATAATGAAATGTTTGAAAGGAGATTAACAGTAGCAGACTGAGTATTAAAACTGGCTTAGGTTGGCCATGATGTATCTAGACAACCAACCCGCTATCATCCACCTACTCAGTCTGCCACAATCCAAGTACACTATAGCTTCCACTGTCCAATGTCAGAAGTGATCTTTTGGCATTTAGCAGGGAATCCCCAGGGATGGGGAGGAAGCGACGATTGAATTTAAGCATTATATACCCTGGCATTGCCCAAATTTAACACTTTGAGATTCCTAATCACCTTATTAATCATTCTTGATAGTGGTTCAATATACTTTTGAAGCTGTTTCAACTTATCCATGTAAACAATTTCTTCCGCTTGGCGCAAGTTCTTCAACTTTTCCATTTGTACGAGGTCTTTTCCTTGTTCGTTTCCTACGTTCGGAGCGAGTGACGGACCTGGTTGTTGCCCAATCGTAAGATTTTGCTCCGCGCTCGCTGTGAATTTGAATTAAGGAAATTATTAGTGGCAACAGACATTGCTGGATTCTGCATAGCAGTGATGAGCACAGAAATTTCAGATGAACCAGAGTAATTTTTTCATTAAAAAACAAAAATTCCATGCAATTATGTATTCATTCAGCATACATATCTCCGCTTAGTATTATACCTGGTGAATGAGCAACAGACACACTTCCAGGCGTTCGTAATGCCGGAGACATTGCAGAAACTTGTGGTGAATTACTCGGATGTGCAGGAGAAAGACTTGGAATGTACGTGCCGGTACTACATGAAAAGAAAAATACATTTCATATTGACTTATCCAATCAATATACCCAACTCTATATATATAAGAGATAATTTGTTAATTTGTTTGTCCGCTATAAAAAACCAAATGGTTGAACCGATTTGAACCGAATATGGTAAGGTCACTTGGGTATCTTAATTTAGGTAGTGGCAGCGTTATTTTTCCAAAAAGAAGCCTTTGAGCCCAGGCAAGCCCTGGGAATGCCACGCCTATAGTCGAGAAAAACATATCAAACGAAACAATAGAGGAATTAAACCACTAACTAACCTTCCTGGTGGAGCATTATTGTAAGCATCCGGCATCTTCAACTGAGGCTGTGAACAAACACAACATTGTTTAACTATTTGAAATCAAGATATTAGGCATAAAGTATCAGCTTAAACTATCGAGAGACCTGTTGAGAAGACGCAGTGGGAGTCGGCTGGTTGGATCGAACCATGTTTGGGCGATAGTACTGGGAACCAGGAGAAGGATGCGAAATTCTGTCAGAACCGTATCCAGACATTCCTCCAGATGAAAGAGGACTTTGCATGTTCATGTTACCAGGAGAATCAGATGTTGGACGAGGTAAGCTGGCATTATTGAACTGGCGTGCTTGCATTACTATGAAGACCAAAATAAAAATGTAGCATATAAAATCACTCCATTTCTTGGTACACCCTCCTATCCAGCACCACTGGGACCAGAGGGATATCGGATAACTTCCCCGGATATTTGATCATCACTTTTTAAATTATGATAGCACCTTACAAAATTCATTAACACTATATATGCATCAGTATTATCATTAATATTCTGGATATAGTAGGAATGGGAAAATATGAGGAAGACCCGCAGCTCTAGAAGATAATATGCAGCATACTAATTGATAGAGTAGCACTAAGTCCTATCCATAATTTTGTATTGAAGTTATGCACAAGTAAATACAGTACCTTGTTGATTGACTTGTTGAATATTTTGATTCATTTGCATTGTCATTTGTCCAGGTTGTAGCGGAGGTCTCATCATTCCCATCGATTGTTGCTGTTGTTGAGGCTGCTGTGGTTGCTGTGATTGCTGGGGTTGCTGTGGCATGGGTTGTCCCTGCATTTGATTAGCTTGAGCAGCACGTTGTGCAGCTTGTTGATTCGCTTGTCTGTTGCGAGCTGGATATGAAATGTAGGAAAAGATTTGTCATATTTCTTAGATCTCTGCAAGTTTAAGCATAAACTTACAAGATTCACTTACTATGATTGAAGATTTTTTGAACATACGCCACGTAATCTTCCTGAAAAAAGAGGCAAAACATCATCAGTACCTTTAGATATCCTTCCGCATATCCATTTACTTTCTCAACAGTTAATGAATTGTGAGTTATATTTGCATTATAAAGAAGTGGGTCTTAAAACCAGCCCTGACATTCGTCACCAAAAGTCCACAACAGGAAATGACAAGATTTTTTTATCAAGCCAGGTTGCCCATTTTCTACCCAGTGGTCTCGAGCCCACTGGGCATTGGCAGTGGCCAGTCCCTTCCTGACAATATACCTCAACCCCATGCATGTTGCATGTTGCATCACTGTTAAATACCGATTCAATAAGCACACATATCATAAAATAAAAGAACTCACTTTTGAATTTGCAGTTTCAAATACGGTTCTCTCAATTTCTTCGATTGATTTATTATATTGAGGTGTGAATTGTTTCAAAATTCCATCCCTGAGCAGAGAGAAGAATATATGTACTCGTTTGTTACACGGTGAAAACACTTCACTTCAACTTCAATCAAATCGTACAGAAACTAAGAATGAACAGAAACTCAACTTACATCTGTTGACGAATTTTCTGCCGGAAGGCATCAGATCTCCAATCCAGTTGTTGATTCATTTTTGATTTTAAATCTTGTTCAAACAAAATTATTGTATCATAGAGCTGAGAAAACACCAAAATATAGTTTTATTTCGTATGACTAAAAATAATAATGAATTCAAATAGAAATAATAGATAACTAACAGTAACATTAGTTTAGAAGACAATTACACAGAAGGTTCTCATAATAATAGGGCACTGATTTGTGCTGGCTACAAGAGCATGAATATAGTTTGTGCCATGTAGATAACATTAATACAGTGGATGCTGCTCATTATGAATACTTTGGGACATTTTTTTTTCTGATAACAATAACTGGCTGATAACATTAAGTGAGATAGATATGGGAATCGATTGATAACATTATTGGGGATCATAATAAGCCGCGTCCACTGCATTTTTAAACAAACGAGACCAAATACAAATAATAGTATTAATTTCTTCGAACAATAGTAGGAATATCCATAAGTAAAATAAATGTGCTTTTGAGTAAGTATACCCTATAACCAGGGATTTGTGTTTTAGGATGCAAGAAAAATAAGTACTGAAACATTACATCACAACATTTTCTTTTCACATTTGACAATTACATATAAACATGTATCATCACAAAAGCAGAAAAATTAAAACGAAAGTTTGTGATGGGTTGTTTAATGAAATCTGCTATGACTTGTATGATACTGGATTTCGGAAATTCATTTATCACAAAGGAAAATAAGAGTAGATACAGGCAGGTATTGTGAGATGCTTTAAAAATAGCGACAAATATGCTGATATTTGTACATGGACATATTTGAATTAATTTAATTGTTTTAAATTTAAATTTCAACCCTAACCCAAACCCTCACCTGAATCCGAACCCCGTGAAATGAGGTCCATACGAGAGCAGCAATTCTTTACTACTCTTATTGTGTTTCACTAGCAATGACAAAATAAGTCTTGAGTGTTTGGTTCACAAATTACATTTCCCAGCCAAGTTATCAGTAACAGAGTTAAATGTTACGAAGAGCTTCAATTCAAAGAACTTAAGTAAATCATATTAAATGAAAAAAAAATTACAAACATATGGTGTGGAAGAGGAAAAGGTAAATGAAATTTATTTGCTACTGTACATTATTAAAACATCACATAGAAAAGTGCTTTTACAAATAGAAATATAAGCATAACTAACAAGCGAATAACAAGCACAAGCACTGATGAATGACAATATAGAGAAATACAAAGGAAATATAGAGATCACTCGATTGTAAGAGCACTTGACAGAGTCATTAATTGAGATTGAGTGGGCTGCATAATGATGTCAAATGAAATCATCGAGATATCTAATCCTGTTTTATAATATTCTAATTGAATTGAAATATCCAGCAATACTTTTCTAGAGTGAATTTTATTCAACGAACATTATTTTCCTCTACCTTACATCATAATTTTATCAATGATTCTTTATAAAATAGGGCTGAAATATCTTATTCCTAAAGATATGCTATGGTATCACAGAATTAAATGCATACTATGATGGTAGGAGGAATGGAAACAAATTTTCAGATAAGGAAACAAACAGATATGGAAACAAAATAATCAGATAAGCTCAGACATTTGCAATATGAAGCATTTTGCATTTTGTAGGTTTTTCAGGTTTCCTGGTCATACATTACAGCAGAGGTTCTTAACCTGGGATCGATGAACCACTCGGGGGCTCAGGGGGCAGGTGAAGGTCAAATTAAACTTTAAACTGAGGCCACTTCACAATTCCATCGACTGTATTTATATTCATTAGGTCTGCAGTTACATAGTACTTTTCAATGATCTTTAACGCCATGGGGGTTCGAATACAAACATAACCTCATTTGGAGGTAAATTAGAATTACTGTTAATTCAAGAGACATTTGGCAATGAATGTTACTAATGTATATCTTCCTCAAAGAGAAGTGCAATGCGTGATTGAAATAAATAATATCATACATACATTAACGAATGGTATGTACTTACTGCCACATCAACGGCACAATCGTAGGAAGACAGTAGTTAAGCTAATATCCTGTGACAAGTAGTTGACTCAATAGGACTGAGAAATATACCCAGGATGAGAATTGGATAGTGTTTGTGTTTCAAATCTCTAATATCACAACTAAAATATCTACAATTCTTGTAAATTGAAGCAGTCAATAAAATACAATGCACAAAACAGCACAAGTGAATATCATTCCGTCTGAATATCTCAGATATGGTGTCTCTGAAATGGTGATGATGAGTATCTGTAGCAACTTCACTGGCTATGTGAGCTGGAAATAGGGGCTATATTGTAGTCGGGCGTGTATAATTGACTCCAGAAATTCTAAGGGCTAGGGTTAGCTTCCATAGCCCACCGTATTCATTTACAGACACCTCCTACAATTACTGCAATACAACTATAAGGGTTGCAAATTCCTTTTGAAATTGAATCATTCAATCATGGAGCTGTCGTACCATTCACTATTCCCATAGGAGTTGGAATAACCCCCATCCTTTTCAGTGAATCAATTGTCCCGATAAAAGTTCCCACTAGTCCGACAATGATCAATGAAACGTCCAAAAGTTTTTGTGAAATCGTCAATTCTTTGTTAAACAGTTTTAAGTGGAATAAAGCAGGCAGGATGAATGCGAGCAGGCTGCAGCAAGTGGCTCCGACCAGTGACATTAGGTCTGCGAACGAAGGAATTATTAAAACTATTACTGCAGATAAAAATACCATCACGAATCGCAAAACATTTCCTTTCCACCTCACGGCTTCGAAAAAATTCCATCTTTTCTCCAAGATTTGAATTACGGGGAACATCATAACAGGAAATGTGAAAAAAAGGGAAAAACAAAGACAGCTCTTGACCAAAAAAGGAAATATTCCTGAAGGGAGATTCAAAGTTATTATTGGATTGGTGTCAGGTCCGAAAGACATGTATCCACACACTCCGAACAAAACGTATAATGTCGTGATGAGAAGCATTGTCCATTTGAATATGGATCGGAACCTATATCGAACTTCTTTGGCCATAGAACTTTCAAGCGAAAGAACCATGCCAGCTCCCTCATAGCAGTAAATTGCGATACCAGCAAAAAACGGGAATCCTGACAAATCGATCTCCTTTGGATGCATCCGGACTTTACTGGCATGTTCAAAATCGAACCAGAACACAATGGTATAAGCAAAAACGTTCGCAAAATCTGCGAAAAGACTGAAAATAGCAAGTTTATGTAAATGCCTTAAAAGGCATAGAAGGCAGAGCGGAATTAACAAAAATAAAAGAACGAGTTTTTGAGTGTTCGATCCAGGCTCGGATTCATCTGTTGCTTCTTCCTGAATAGAAAAATATTGTGCTATGTTCTCTGAAATAAATATCAAGTAAGCACAGCAAAATCCAGTTTGAGACACGACAATGGCGACATCAACCAATATCCCACCGACTTTCCCGAAAGCTTTCTGTCCCACGTCGCCGTATCCTAAGTCTTTCGATTTGCCGTCTGCATTAAAATCATTCGATTTTTGCCATTCCGATTTATCGATGTCACCGTTTTGTAGCAGTGTTTCTTTGCTTTCGTCTTTCCTTACAGACATCAGTATTTCGTTCGATTTAGAAGACATTATTCTATCCTTGCTATCGATAACAAGCAGCATCGCTCTCACGCTGAGAAGTCCTACAGTACACATTATGAATATTCCTTCGAGAATTCCGGCTTCTTTAAAGGCGTACGGAAGACCGAGAACTCCGGCGCCAATGAACGAGATGAAAATGTTCCCAAAGACTTTCAAAGTACTTTTAGTCCCATGACCTGATTGTCCATGCATATTTCTTTCCTTTATGACGAAGCAGAATGAATTAACTAAATAATTACCGATCTAAAAGGTAAATAATTAATATGAATGACAAGTCCACAACAATGAAATATAAACCCAAATAAAGGGGGCGTTAAATTGGGTGCCTGCTATCCCTGTTTTCACAGCCTTGTCTTTAAAATTCATTTTCTGTGCTTACTACTACGTGCAAAGTAACTTCAAACTTCTATGCTACGTATTTTCAGGTTTAGTTCTTACATATTAATAATAATAGGTTTCATAGATGCCAGGAATATCAGTGAAACTTCTAAATACATGAATCATTTTCAATCAGTCAATCAGACTTAATAAAGCGACACTTTCACATCCTGAAGTTTTGATGTCGCGGCCGAAAAATATTACACACGCCAATGTTAGCGTTACGTAACACAATTCTGTACAGTGAGAAATATCTTTTACTCAAGTCAAAAATTTCCCACGGTACCATCTACCACCTTGAACAGTTTCCTTGCGTATTTCTAGTACCATGGGCTACACTTATTAAGTACGCATCCGTACATATACAAAACCAACTACTATTGTCAAAAGGTAACAGTACGTTTCGGAACGAACACTTCAGTCGGCAAATATTAATCATACAGCAACTTATCTGTTAGTTGCTATTTGCAAATTCCTGTACTATACTTACAAATCAGGTTTGCCTCCTTTAAATATTTAAATTACCCACAATAACTCACGGTTGTAGCAATCACAGACCGTATAGATTTAGATTCAACATATTTGGCGGTGTACCAAACCTAACTAAATGCCTAATATTGGTACTCCATCTTTGATTAAAACAATACTTTTTATTGTTAACTCTGGAATGTGTAATCCCAGGGGTATGAAAACCGAATTATAGAAAATATCTTTATGCCCTCGGGCTAAAAACATCGCAGCAATAAACGTAATGCGGTAAATTCTATCAAATCATAGTATCATCAAATAAGCGGGTATAATCAGAATTGGCTCTCGTCGATGTCTGGGATATTCACTCGTAAGGAACACGTCTTCGAGATTTTGTTCCTTCGAAGTCGATTGACACGTTGAACAATCACGATTCCCATGCTATATCTGGTTTAGCAAATAAATATGTTGTTTTCTGCAATACACTGACAACACCGATCGCGCTAAGATAATTCACCTTTTTCGGCATTCGATTTACAGAACTAAAACCATTTTAATATGTATAGCTCGTAGAATTAGGACGTGCTTCCTTATTCGTTGCTATTGTGAGGTGGATAACGCCACGTAAGGCCTTCTCCATGTACAAACTTTACTTTGGTCATCAAACTATCCCATGTTTAAGACATTTAGGAAAAACACGGCTTGCACGTATAATTAGGTAACATTTCTTATGTATTGTCTGATCAATTGTAATGTTGCTTGGAAATCGATTATCACAAGTCGCGCTATCATTTTTGGTAGTTCGTCTCTAGTGGTATTTAATTTATTTTTGCTCTGGTACATAACGGGACCACACTGATCGTTCTTTAATCCTACTATCAACAATTTCCTTAACAACACAGATCTTTGAAGTGATACACTGGTGATATTACATATACAATAAGGCACTGTACCGTTTAAGCGCAAACAAAAATGCAATTTCATAACTATAGAAAATAAAGAAAGGCAAGAAAAAAATAAAATGCGAGCACGATTGTTAAGTTCATAGTGACTAAATAGTTGTAAAAATAATAAGATATGAAATAAAAATTGATATGAACGATCCCTTAAAAGTACCAACCATCAATTAATAGTCAGGGGGTCAGGAGAATTGTTTTTAGAGAGGGTAAAGATTTAAAAGTAACCCATGCTTTAGAGATGAAAAGCATTGAATTTGTATGAGAGTAACGATAAGAACAAATCACCATGTTCTCTCAGTATTAGAAAACTTTGATTCCCAAGCAGAACACATTGGCTTGGTAAAAGTGCAAAATAAAGGATAAAGACAGAAATACAATATCTCAAACTTATTGAAGAATTAAAAAATACGATAAAACCTCAGTCATTGCCCCATGGAATATAAGAATTTTCTGTATCAGGGTACTATTCATTTAACATGTGACCGACATCACCAATAACATAGGTAGTGTTTCAATTCTTATGACAGTTATTTATTGTCTGAATGTATTTCCCCCCTAAATTTAGTACTGTCCGTGAGGTAACATGTAGCATACAATTCTACATACCTTCTCACACTGTGAGAGCAATAAGCACTGGTTATCTTTGTAGTTGAAATTTTTAACTGCAGTTTAACTTTCCATAATAAACTAGCTAATTCAAGATGAAGTCTATTCAGTTATACAGATGTTGTCAGACTGCACAGGTGAATGAGGCAAGAACGGGCAAGGATTATTTGATGGATTATAGACTCAAATATAATTGTTTCAAAAATCATTAAAATTCCATGAGGGTATAACTGAGTTAATGCAACAAACACTTATTGTTGTGTACACTCACCTTTACTCTTTTTCCTGGGCTTATTATGTTCAATGTTATTATTATTGTGATGAGCAAGTTCCTCCTCCGTCAATCTAGTAAAATCTTCATTGTAATTCAATTCATCATCTGTCCATTGTTCTGCCACAAAAAGGTTTATAAGAACCAAACTAGAGTTTGTCCTACAACCAGACAGAGTGAGAAGATTCAAACGATGCTTGCTGCAAATATAGCACTGTTAGTACAAAGGTCATGGGAAAAATTGATCCCAACTATCTCGATGAATCTCTGCTATAACAGGCAACTTGAAAATCGACTCTACAGTTTATTTTATGATTCAGCTTGATAAATTGAGTCCTTGGTTGTACTAAAAGAAACTATCTAATAGTAAAAAAACTCTTGAAAGATAAATAGAAGTGGACACTGCCTACATTTAATCGAACTTACCGACTTTTTTCTCTTTTGTTTTCTTATCTCGTGGTGTTCTTGATTGTGGATCAGGTCTGCGAGGCCCAGGGTCTGGTCTACGAGGGGGACGATCTTCTCTAATATGCCATGGATCCTCCTGCGTGTGACCGTGCGACCTCTGTGGCTCATTGTGTCGATGATTCCTCGGATCTACATCTCTGCTGTCAGGAGGATGTCGTGCTCGGGATGGCTGATCTGAAAAACAATGGAAAATAATAATCTGTTGAATTGAATAAACAATTTATTTAAGAACAGATCACAAATTGGAAGAACTGTTCAAAGGAAAGTGTTATAACAACCAGCCGAATTCTATTGCCTACCATAGAGTAGTTAACATATGAGATGACTCGAATAAAACTAAGTGACACATAAGTTTTCATTTGTAAAAATATCTGAGCCATGGAAATCTGGAAAACTATTTGCAAATAGATGCCAAGCAAATCCATTGACTTGGAAAAAATTACCATGTACTCTTCTGCCATCTTGTGGTGTCTGTAAATTCCTGTGTCGCTCACTGCTACTTCTGTGTTGATCTAATTCATCAGCAGATCCTCTACGTCTGCTGTGTTTTTCGCTATGAACGTTACGTCGATCATGAGGAGGACGTCTTTCATGTTGATCGGCACGATCTACTAGATCATCAGATGATCGGCTGTGTTTTTCGCTGTATGCCTGATGCCGATCGTGTGGAGAATGTCTTCCATTTTCTGCAAGATCTGGTCGACGCCTAGGTGAATTATGTTGTCTGAAATAAGCCAAAATAAACAGTCATAAGCTGCTGGTTTCAGACAATTTTTTGACCAAAGATTGATACTGTATAATGATATAATCAATTTTCTGAGTCCTCTCATCTCCATGTATAATATACACCTTGACTTTTAAATAATTTTGAATGTGTGAATTCAATATGTATGTATGTATGTAATTAAACAATAACTGTAAAACGCAGTACGACATAAACCTCTGTCACCTGTGTTGTATTTGACTAGAATCCAATGGCACTTTCACCTCAGTCACGTGAGCGGCAGAAAACTTGGGAGGAGGGGGCCGGTTTGGTCCCTTTTTGTCCCTCCCGTTCTTTCGTGATGGTGGAGGAACTTCTTGATATTGTGGTGGTGGTGGATGAAAATTATCATCGTAATACAGAGGTTCCTCTTTCCATTTCCCCTGTACATACAAAGAATGAGGCAATGATTGAATATTGTTCTTTATAAGAGTTCTTATTCAAGAAAAAAATTACAACTATGCCTTTAATGGTTGGTAGATATATTTGGAATCTAAAATAGTCAACTTTAAAATCTTACCAACATAGATATTAGGTATTTTAAAATATCTAAAACATTGTGAATGAAGAATATAAATTATTCATTCATCTGATATAAGTTTTTAGCTGTGCGGATTTTTTGGCTCTCCATTCGAAACGTTTTACCTTTTTCTTACTTTTCTTTCTGCCAAACTTTATCTCGGCTGCTTCGACGTCTCTTTCATGAATATATCTGAAAAGGAGATGACCAAACCATGATCAATGATTGTATAAAGGATGTTAGGAAAATTATTATAAATCAAAACGATATTCCATCATCTTTTGATATGGGATGGGTTGAATTTCCCACAGCGAATTCTTTTCGCAACATTTTTCTACTGGTGCTCAAATGTGCTACTACAGTGTAAAAAATTGCGTAGCGGTCCCCTAAAATCGTTTTCAATGATTCGCGGTCCCATAAACAAATATATTGAATTATTATGACGCTGGACTGCCAGTCAAAATACTTTAATGCTATGGTGGTTCGAGATTGCTCCAGTTGGAACATGTGTGAACTCATTTTTATCATTATATTGTTAAAGTAAACTAGGAAGGTAACTTAAAAATGCATTTTTTGTTGTTACATTCATTTAGTACAATTCAATGTACTTTGCGGTCCCTCTAAAACGGCTTCACGTACCCATTGGGGACAGCGGATCCCAGTTTGAGTACCACTGGTCTATACGATCTCATTTTTGCTGTTTTTCGGGTTCAGTTTACAGTTAAAGGTTAGGCTAATATTTGTCTTTCAAATGAGAGAATTTCAGATACGACTGGATAAGAATGGAAAAAATACATGCAGTAATGTAATCTGTCGAGGTTTGTATGTAGGAGAGCCTGATACAGGAAATTAGCTTCTGTAGGAAATTGGCATGGTAGTATTATGTCAAACTAGTAAAAGGAAATGCAAGATTGCCCTCGATCAAATCCGAATTGCTTCCATACAGAATGAAACTAGTTACTTTGCAAGTTCCTCATCCTGCATTTCAATCACCGATTTGATATTTTCCTTTTTCTTTTTTTCCTGCTGTACTCTGAATTTTTCTTCCTGTTGGAGTCGTCGGGCAAGTTCCTGAGAGAAAGGAAACCAAGAAGAAATGAGAATATACCGACATGTTTTACTCTACGTGGTGTAACAGCTACCTCATCAGACATGAGCTTCATTCGTTGTTCGTGTTGATTACCTTCTGGCGATGGTGTCACACGAACCTTCTCAAGTCTTTTTGCGATCGCACGATCTTGTTCCATCGCTGACTTCGCATGTTCAACTAAAAATCAAAATATTTTATAATATAATAAGTTTCTTGATAAAAAAAGAAAATTTGAGCTTTGGAAAAATACTGTAATATGATACTCACTCCGACGTCTTTCTTTTTCCTCAAGTAATAATGCAACCTCCTAAATAACAAAGATTTTTAGTCGATAGATTTATTAAGCATTTGCAAATCTTAAAGTAAGTCATGGATTTCGACCCAAATCTTGAGAAATATTTCTGTTTGACAAAATTATTCAGAAAATGCTCGTTTCAAAGTGAGGGAATTTTTCTGTGCTCTATCGAGTGACTTTTGTCAGGATTTTGGCCAAGAAGAACATTTATTAACTTCGACTGGAAAATAACACGAGTAATGAGCCAAACCCAATCTCATTACTGCGAGCAGAAAATTGCCGATACGCGCCGGCAAAGTGCGAGTTGCTTAAGGCTAGTAAAATGACTTAAAATAGCACTGACTTGATCACTCCTTTCCCTTCCTTTTCTCTCTTCCGCTTCTTGAAGATTCCTTTTGTAAATGTCTTCCTGAATCAATCCAGCCAGTTCTTCATCCATCAATTCTCTGACAAGGAAAAATAATTTCTTTGGAATACCAAAGAGAAAATTTACACTAAATTTCTTTTGCCCAACATACAATTCTCCTTGTTCATCCAGTGTAAGGATTCTTGCCTTCCTGTCCTCTTCATCTTGAAGAGCTTTCGCCTGTTGGATATCGTCCATAACCGTGCGACGCACAGAGACATTTTGCGCATAATGATTTTCAACTGAATCAAAATTAAGAAAATTATAGTCGATGTGAAATGCAAGTGCGGCCTGTCGTCTAATTCGGTAAAGTGTATTTGGCCTAGGAGTGCTACAGGGTTGCCCACTTTTGCTATACAGTCTTGATCAGGACACTTTGTTTGAAACCAAGTGTGAATGAGTTATTTATCTGTCATGTCACTTCTCATGATAAGATAGTATTTTTCGTACTTTCTTTCTCTTGCAAATGATATGCGTATGCTCCATCTTCAATCACTCTGTATTCTTTGACAGCTGGAAAGCAAAAGTAAGACCAGGTGAATAAGGAGATAGAGAAAAAAATATATTTGATTTCAAATGGTATTTTAAGATGAAATTATATAGCTTGATAAACTGAAGATGGGAGAAGTGACAAGGGATTGGAATGAAATTAGAAATAAAAATTGTCCATAGAAATTACCTTCGTTAACTGCAGGAAGATTTTTCGTTTCAATTACGGGATTTCTACTCATGTTGAAGGCCCTAAAATCAATGAATCAAAGTAAAATCATGTCATTTACTAAACGCTTGTAACAACTTATATAATGAGTGGTGTAGCACTGTTTAGATCCGTTGTTACATAGACTATGTTGCAATAAGCACTGGATATCTTAGTAGTAAAGAATGTTTAACTGCAGCTGAGTTCCAGCACTTAATTGGCTTCCCATAATAAACAAGTAAATTCAAGATCAAGCCTAATCACTTATACAGATACGGATTCAGATATAGTTCCAAAGTGGGAAATTTATATTCATCATATTTTATATTAAACGTTTTGCAGAAATTGTTTGGCTTCCATATCAAAATTATCGAGATGTTGTGGCCTGTGTGTGGCCTAAATTCATATGGAGATAACGATCGAAAATAATAAAGCGGAACCTAGAAAAGGCGAATGCCACGGTAACAAAAAACAGAATTTAAAACAAAGAACAAAGATAGAAACCAGCGTTCAGTAGTTGTATTCAAAATTCTATTCCCTATACCACTAATTCCATACTGATTAAATATGATACTAACGATAAAAAATGCTATTTCAAGTCACCAAGTACTTTCTTTTGTGATATAAGTTAAGCAAGAAGCATTTTACTTACCTAAGAAAGTTCCAAAGCTATTCCAGGTGTATTGGATAATTCAGAGCTCATAAGTCTTTCCGAATCAATTTTTTATCGAATAATAAATAAACAATATATCTCGCCTAAATTCACCAAGGGTACGTGAACCGCCGGAGTTTCTAGCCGGTTCAGTTAAATTAGAAAGGATCGCTTCAGGGTTACAGATCTACAAACGATATAAATGGACTTTAATCTAATCTAATCACCCAATCATGCAAAAACACGTGTTTTTACTAATTAAAACACATGAAACATGTCATAAAATTATGCCTGGGAACGGAATAATTTACTTTCCATAATTTCAAATGAAAAAATCGATTCGGACTTCAAATAATTCGGCCTACAGGGACGGATAAAGTACGAAGTACGAGTCTCATATGATCTACAAACTAGCAGAGCCTCAATCCCCTTATCAAGTCACCACTTATGTCTGTCTTATACTTGAAGAAATGTGGCATATAATATAGTGTGTGCATACATACACAATGTAACAGGAAACTGGGCCCGAAAAAACTTTAAAAAATTACATTAAAAATGACATTTCAACTCTACTGTGTATTCAAAAATGTTTTTGTGTTAAAATAGTACCTTTTCAAGTAAAGAAACAAAGGAACAGATACAGAAAAACGATAAAAAAGCAGTAAAAATTATTTATGACTCAGTCGCTTGATAAAAAGCAAAAAGATTTTGTGATATAATACTTGATAATCAAAGTACCATGCGGAGATGTACTCAGGAAGTATTGGTTGCTTAATCATCTTGTATAGAATAACATATGCAATGAAAAAAGTGCAATAAAGAACAGAACATTGGCAAGCCCAGTTCATTAGCAGAAATGCTTTAATAAACACTGCGGTTCTAATTACGAGAATTCATACAATCTCATCAAAGTAAAAAATGTGGGATTTGTTGGTTCACTGTTACAGTCGCAGTTACAGTTATACCTTCAACTACTCATCCTTTTACTATTCCATATTATGCATCCCTTGTTACTTGGCAAGATAGAAGCACTTGGCAATTTGAGTAAAAGTGGCCATAATTATACAAATTAGCAAATTACATTTGCTAGCAAGACCGCAAAGCACGGGAACAATAACTGCAGAAAAAACAATGAATACAGTACATAATCATGATTGAAACCTTGCACTCAGCATTGCATTTTGGTAGGTGTATCTAATAAAGGAGTGCTCATGAGCGTCAGGGAAAGGGAATATATACTATTATTATATATCAAAAAGTTACCTGGTAGATAGCTTATTGAAAGTGTAGAGACTGATACTTGAGAATCAATAAAATCAACCAAGGTTTGAAGTAAGCAGTATAATAAAGTAGCTATATGGCTTCTGATCCAGAGTTGTGAAACTGCTTTGTTCGCTACTCCCCAGCAGACGCCCGTAGGAGTACTTTATAATTATTATCAGTATTTAATACTAGTGAATACTATTCAATATGGAATACTTCAGTGAAATGTTCAATGTGGAATGGCAAATACATTCAACACTGGTCCTTAAGTCAGTAAACGATAGAGGCAAAAATTGCTATAAACTACTGCAATATCTATGATATGATTTATGACTGTGTATGGATATGTGCATATATATACTATGGCAAGTTATCAGTAACAAGTGGGTCGGAATATGAAAGAGAACAAAAATTAACTGCATTCAAAAGTTATGCTACTAAGATCGCGTTATCAGTACAGTTTGTATTTTAGAAAGTAGATTGTTAATTGCATTCGGTAGGCCTGGGGCCACACAAGGTGATCAACAAGGAAAATAATGTGGGGCGTCAGCTCAATGGCTTACAATTGCCGTAAAAAAATTGTTGTTTTATGTAGAAATAAATTTGTGCAATTTAACATGGATGGAAGTTGTGAGCAAGTTTGTCATCTTGGCCCAGGACAGCATTAGGTTCAGTACATCTATGATTGAAATACAAGGAATTGTACAATGATAGATACAACCAGTGATGGGATTCGAACCGGTTTCTAAAATTACAAAAGTTTGCAAATCGTTTCCTGAATTGTTTTAAAAAATAATGTTTTCCCTTATTTGATTTAGTATGGATGCAAATTTGCAAATTTTCTCATTCAGAGAAGTGGTTACTATAAACTTGAATCACATCACTGGGTATATCCAACTATAGCTGAATTTCCTTAATACTGGCAAACCTAACTGTGTTGCATAATGAAAAAAAATAGCATAAAAATTTCATGCTTCTATATGGCAGGATTAGTAGTAGTATGGCAGTAGGAGTATTGTGTATGGGAGAAAGTTATGGTTTTATGTTTTCAGAATCAAGGCAAGTGTGATGTATGTGAGGTAGAATATTTTTCATCGATTGGTATTGAAGAAATTCATGGTAATCAGAGTATGCTGATCACAGTACATACAGGGGCTCTTAACCTGGGGTCAATAGGTGAGCTTCATGGGGTTCGTGAAGGTCAAATCAAAATTCAAAATAGGACCCCACTCCACAAACAACAATAACCATGTCAATGAAATTATATTTTGGGCAAAAATTACAGTTCCTTTTTGTTTAATCAAATTAAGTATATTCAATGAATGTTCTGTATATGTGCTTATATGTATTTTACTGGGGATGGTGTTCAAGGGGTTGACATGACTCAAGGTTAAGATCCAGTGCAGTCGAGCTCCCAAACTTATTATAAATGCCTAAGAATAAATAGCACCATCGGGTTATGTAGAATGTGCAATGCTAAATATTATCAGTAACAGTAAATTTTAGAGCAGAGTCTCTGCTTATCAGGACTATTTCGTATAGTAACAAATTCCCGTTGTGCAATTAATATCTTATGGGAAGAAATGCTGGACAGGTATCTGTGGATCATACATAAGAAGTTATCTAAGAAAAGAATCTGGACATCTAGCCAACATTATTCACTAAATAATATTGCCTGAAGGCGACCAGTGATGTCCCGGATGTACCTCACTGGCATTAGATTTCTGTAAAAGTCAGACAAGCCGTCAGATTGCGATTATAAATTGCGTAAGTGGAAGCATGAAAGAATCAGTAGTAATTTTCAGGTAGTGCCATAATTAGTTCATTGATTGAAGATTGAAGAGCTTTCTGAGTTGATATTATGGTTATCTGAATGATGGATGTCAGATGTTGAAAGATGGGTTGCAATCTCAGTGCTTGCTAGAGGCGATATTTTCTGTAGATAGCCCACTTGATGTAACCTTTCTGATTCCGCTCTTCAACGGAATATCAGTCTCCAGTAAGAATTAATCTTAGTACTTCAACTTCTTGTTTGATCATCATCTTTCAAACGAGCCTTCCCAGCTTCAACAACACCATATGCGACTGAAGAAGCAAAAAAATCAACGAATTGGTTTGGCGACCACTGGACAACCTTGGTAGGCTCTCCTGCCTCCAAATGTATCAGATTTGACCCGTGAAGGCGTCCTTGTGTGATTATAGAAATGGTGTCTCTCTCTGAAGTCCTAGTTTCAGAAACTAAGTTTTCAAATCTTTGATTTTCTGAGGTACTTTGAATTAGTTTTTGTGGAGATAAATTCTCAGGAGCTAAAGGTTGATGTACCCAACTCTCTGCTTCCTGTATATTCTCCTTCAAAGGATTATCATTATTGTCAGATAAAACTGTGGGTGTCATCTTGGTTTGAACCGGTTGTAATGGGTGAAGGACACGACGTTTATTTCTATTGTAGCCGGCGAAAAGAAGGGCAGATGACAGTGCTTCGCTGTTAAGTACTTCAGAAGAACTCAACTCAAGTAAACCTGATGTCACTGGCTTCTCTCTTGCTCGTCCTTGAAGCTTCATAGCATCGGGATTGTGCAGCTGATGAGGATAAGAGACCGGTACGAGGATGTCATCTTTAGTCTGTAGTCTCATCTTATATCCGCTGGATGACGGAATCTTTGCTGGGAAATAAAATGAAATATATATTTTAAAAAGTCTTTAATAAGTTAGTTAGTATAATCCGATGGTCCATTTGGATTTTTCATCCATCTGGGATGACACCTGAAAGAATTGAAGGCTATGGCCAACACTCAGTTCATCTCCTTCCGTTTCCAAAATTTCCTGAAGATAATACGCACCTTAACTATTATGTCCAGATAGCTGAAATTATTCTATACCCATGTATATCATACAATCATACTCATACAATATATCATACACTCTGACTTTGAGCATGAACTCAAGACAGTGTAATCAAAGTAGATGTTTCAAGTTACACAGACAAATTCTTCATAAGCCTTAAGTCTAATTATACAGATGCTAGATACAAACAACCAGTTCGGGCTTAATAAGATGTATAACATTTTGGTTTCAGTCTATCACCAATCACTTTTTCAGAATTTTATAAAGTAAAATAACAACATTCCTGAATAAAGGCTTCATTCATGGCTATGGAGTCATAATCTTGAATAATTTATCCTTGCAAACCTTTCTAAAATTACCATTACTTACTCAAGTCAGGAATAGAACCAGAGATAGTTTGAACTCCGAACCCTCTTCTCCATCTTTGTTGATTGCTGCTTTGATTTGAATTATTTGAAGTCTCATCCTGGTCTGATTCTTCAGCAATCACACCGATATTTGAAAGGCCTGAAATAGGACTTAATTGGAAGCTGTGCTGGATATTTTGCAGTGTAGGTTCATTGAATTTTTGCAACTATTCTGAGTTGGGTTTGTGAATTATTTGATGCTTACAAATGAGATTAAGAAGCAAAATACTCTTTGAACTTCGTAACTTCGAAAACTTGTACATACCATCAAGAGCCTCGCGACGTAGTCTCGAAATCCCTCCGTTCCTTCGAATTCTCGGATTCCCCTGCGAAGAGGCATCATTGGACACTTGTGGCAGTAATGATCCAGTGGAGATGGTATGTAACGTGTGTCTGCGCTTTGTTGAAGCAGCGTTTTTGCTCTTTGAACTTGTAGCGTGTCTCGTTGACGCACGAAAACGGTTATTTCTCTCTCCGCAGAGATTCCTGTTGAATGGTATTGGGTCGGATTCCCCGATGATGGCAGCAGTGAGACCGGGTGACATTCCAAGATCTATTGATAAGATAATTAGATAACTTTATTAGATATACTGATAGCACATACAATGGCCTCTTTACGGGGAACAATTATTTTCAGACATTCTGAAATTCTAATTTTGAAATGAAACAAAATTACAACTGCTTTCATTGATGCAATTTAATTTATGCTGAGCTCAACATGAGTTTCTTGTAGCACCTGGGACCTCAAATACCAAAGTACGCAGCATATTTTTAGAACGAATAGCATACCTTGGATATGAGTTGTCAAACTTAGAATTCTTGTTTTTCTTGTAAGCTGTTGATGTTCATAATGTCTTTGACCACAGAGCAAATGTTTCATTTCTTTTCTAACCGTACGATTCCACAATCCATAGATCAACGGATAATACACACAGCTGTAAAAGCAGAAGACAAGAATAAATGTCAAAATTCTACTGTTACAATCCATAGATCAACGGATAATACACACAGCTGTAAAAGCAGAAGACAAGAATAAATGTCAAAATTCTACCGTTAAATAAGAATTGTTCAACGATAATGTTAACTCACGTCAAATACATAAAACAAGTGGATATTGACAGGGTGATTCGAGGAATGGGTGAAATCCAAGGGATTTCTTCATCGGATTGGCCTGAGGCTGCTTCTGTCAGAGATGTGATGACAAAAGGACCCATCGTGAGCAGAAGAATTCCCAAAATGAATGCGATCGTGAAGACTGCCTAGAAAACAAATCACAGTTAATATTCATTTGCCTGGCATGATTTTCAACTGAGTAGAGCATTTTCTACATCGTTTAAACTTGTTGCAGTCTGATTAGTTAACCACATGGCCAGACGACGTTGCAATCCAGTCCAGCGCCAAGTCACACACTCTATTTGTAGTGTAGGATTTGTAGTGGGGCGTTGAATGCCAATAAGGAAAAAGTTTAAACATTTATTAAGAATTGTACTGATTATTTACTAATCAATGGGAGTCTTACACTGATTATTTAGCCCAGAGATGTGCAGCCCGCGGCCCGCAGCGAGCTGCAGTCAGTGGGGCGTGAATTATTTTCAAAGATCAAAAGAGGGCACAGCCTAAAAAGTTTAAGAACCTCTGCCCGTATGACATGACATCTGATGACTCGCATCCTGTAAATAATTAAAGGAAATTGATAAAGAGAGATTTGGACCTTACCTTCATTTGATTACTATAATATTTGACAGCAGAGAAGGCGAGTGATGTACGTCGGAGAACTTGTGATGTAGATGAAACGATAGAAGCATTTGATGATTTCCCTATTGTTGTAATAAAGGATATTAGGGTACAGCTATATTACAATTGATATTAAAGCCTTGTAATTAGTCTTATTTGAATTGTAAAATGGCATCGACCACCAAGCACTTACTAGGGGACAATATTACTAAATTTGTAGACCCCTAATTGAATAAGAAGTAAACTTTACCTCAATTGAATTATTAATATGCTTGAATTGTAATATAAAATTTGTGGTAAATAGGAATTGTAAGAGTGTTGTTCCTTAATTAAAATCACTCTCACAACTCCCCATACATCCTTTCTACTTATCTTTAGTAATTTTCATTCACACAAATTCACTCCTCCTATTTTAAGAGAGACTTTATCGATCTTACCAGAGGGCAACAACATGAAAACTGTATATATAATCACAATAATTAAGTATCGAAAAAATGGTTTGACGGAAAACAGATAATTACAACATACTTGATGACTGTAATTGCAACTGTCTTTCCACATCAATACTTTGTTCGTTATCGACCGAAACAGTGGATCCTTTACGTCCGTTACATTTTGGCGAGTCTTTGCCTTCGACCTAAGAAAGAAATATATTTGAACCTACAGAATATATTATGTCAGAGTATAAACTTGATATCTTAGAAGAAAATTAAATTAAGGATTCAAATTGAATAAGACAGTATAGAAAAAGGTAGAAAATTGTAATATGAACACCTGCTAAGTTTACTAAGTGTAGAAACAAAAATTATGTTCTCTGAAGTGGCTTTCACAGTGTTTCGCTTCCCAGTAAGGCAAGGGTTAAGAATGAAAAGACAGGTGATTAAAATATTTGAATGAGTATCTAGAGAATTTAATGTTTTCTGTCTCAAGACAAAAGTACTGACATTCCAAAGGCGAATCGAAATCGTGCTTATTTGTTTACCTTATTCGGTGACCCATCTCAACCACAAAATTAGACTACAATCCAGCAATTGAACATGTATAATTTTCTCTTAGTTATGCAACCATTCCATGTAAATTTCTAACCATATGTATGGTATTTGAAACCGGCCAGTTTTCCAGTTTTCCTTTCAAGTTTAGGTTATTTCTATCCATAATATCTAAGTATTTACTTTGTTAGAGTTGCATTATTAAGGAAGCAAAAATGACTGAACATGTTGAACAAGAGGTTCGCAATAAAATGCTTCAGTTCTGGCAAGAACATTCTCAAAATGGAGACTTGACAGAGATGTTACTTGACACGAAAGCAGATACTATATCAGATATTGAAGTGAACGAGATTGTCAAACTCTTGCCAAATCTAAAGACGAAGCGGGTACTGGAGCTTGGTGCGGGGATTGGGTAAGAGTTGAAGGGGGTTGAAGTTTAATTGGTAAAAATCATTGTCTTAATCTTCAAACTCTAAATAATCAGGGATGCTCAGCCTTAAGATGACCCGACCCATGTAACTTAAACCTAAGGGTTCCAATTTTGACTATAGACTTTTTTTTTTAATTATTCCACAGTCAACCTGAGCAAGTCAATAAGACTGAAGAATGAATGTGCTGCAATTTTACAAAATAATTACTGGTAATTCAAGAAATTCTTGTTTAGACGATTTACGAACGCATTGGCGCAAGAGGCAAAATCGGTGGTGGCCGTCGATTTCATGGAAAAATTCATCAATGAAAACAGGAAACAGAATGGACACAAGGAGAATGTTGAACTCATATGTGCAGATGCACTCAAACTAAACTTCAATGACAATGAGTAATAAAACAAAATTATTTCATAAACCTTCAAGTAATTAAACTATTCAATGACTATAGAGCTCCCTTCTACGAGCATATGAGAGTTCATCCTTTTCTTCAATTTTTACTTGAGTTGGGCTTTGGACTTGGTAATAGATCTGATTTTTACCGAATTCCTCCATTAGTGGAAATTAAAGAACATTGAAATTTATGTATCTTAGTTTCGACTTGATATTCACAAACTGGTTGCTTATGTATCTGAGCGAACAAGAAATCAACACTCTCTTAAGCAAAATAATCCAATGGTCACAAAGTGATGGAAGGATCTTCATCCGCGAATCGTGTTTCCATAGAGCGGGCAAGTATAATTAAAGCTAATGCGACGAGAGAACCACAGAACTTACAACCTATTTTTATACATTCAGGAAACATGCAAAGGCCGGAATTCGATCCAACATATTACAGGAACCCTCAAGATTATCTGAACATCTTCAGCCAAATTTCGATAACAAAAAATGGAAAGACATACGGAGTTGAAGTACTCCAGTCTAATGCTGTTCAATCCTACATCAAAGTAAGAGAATTAAATGAACAATTAAAGTAATAATAAAACAATGAGACTTCTGACTCAATAATTATATTAGAACATGAATCATTTTTCACATAGAGTTTTTTGATGTTCACAGCTGAAAAATAACAAGAACCAAATCTGGTGGATGCTGTCGATCGTGAAGAAAGCTCAATGAATGATTTCAGAGCGCATCTAGGAAAAGCTGTTAGCAAATATCATTGTTTCTTATCACAGTAGCTATATACATTTTTTTCAAATAGCTGGTGATATTTTATTCTGGTCATACTATAAATAGTACAGAACAATAAAACTAATATACGAAACAGGGTCGTGATTTTTCACCCACTTCAAATGAACACATCCTGTATAAGAGTAATAGGTGATCAAGTTTAGAATTTACTTTGAAAAATTCAAATATTTATAGTTTAGTTAGGACCGTGGCTATCTTCTACACAAAGGCTGTATAGGTGAGAGAGCAGTGGTCATGAACCCCTCCAATACAGATCACATAGACATAGGAACGATAATAAGCTTTGAAAATGGATGATAAAACATTCCCAAGAACACTTTTCACAGAATTAAGGTTTGGCATGTAATTACACAAGCGTGAGGTGTACCATAATTAAAACATGTGTGATGACTAATGGTTTTTAGCTAAGCGTGGTCCAATTATAGTATAAATAGTAATCTATGATGAAGATCTTGAATTTTCAGTCATATTTTGATCTTCAAGAGTAATTTGTATCTACTACTAAGGATAACCATATATATTAAGGGGTTTGAACATTTGTTAGTACCTGTGTACAGGGAATGTACATTAAATGATCCCCGCGATATAGAACTGAACACAATACTACTAGCAAGCATCTTGCTATCCTAAGCTATTCCAATAGATAGAATAGTAGAGCTTGTTGGCATATTATAAAAAACCTTGCTATATTATAAAAAACATTGGTATATTATGGGATGTCTGTAGGGAATATATTGAGATAAATATTAGGATACTGCTGACCTGAGGATCACTAGATGGTAGTCATGAGCAAATTACTGGATGGAAAATATAATTGTTAGGTATTTGACACCTTAAGTCAGGGATGGCAAAACTTTTTATGCTTTGATTGACCTTAGAAGCAAATTTTGTTAAGCTCTCTAGGATGAGTTTATATATTTCATCATAATCTTCTCTCCAAGTCTAATGAATTGCCTTGATGCTTCAGCTAATACTTCTTAAAGGGACCTACTGGTATGCTATCAACAGTGGATAACCAGCTTAACACAATTTTGAGGACCAAGCACAGACAACCTTTTCATACGCCCATCATTTCACATTATTAATCCATCCCACAATTCCGAAATAGAATACATATTAAGGCATTCAATACTGTGGGATTTTCACACATTAGGATCATTTGAGGGAAAACATCATACTATGAACTAGCAGAGTGTGTGGTCAACTGTTCATCCAATAAGAGAAATAATTAAAAAACCGGATATTTAACATCCCCTTTAATCAGGTTTAAGAGATGCCTAGAACAGCAAACTATGAAATTTTCTTAGAATCCTATATTTGAATTTCAGCTAATAAAACAGATAATTACAAAAACATTTTAATTACAAAACCAGTATCGATCTAAACAAACTGTTCCCAAAATCACCTCCAGGCATCAGTGCATCGATAAACACACTTTGCCGCACTTAAAACTCAACGAAAAGGCAAACACATGAGTGTACGAATAAAACTATAAATATGAATAATGAAATTGTACTGTAAGTCCACTTAACCCTGATGATCTCAAGTGAAGACACTGTGAAAGTTATCTTTTTTAAATCTTATAAGTTGAGGATCCCTTATTTGAACTTTTTTTGAGATAGTGATTATGTGAAATCTTCTGTATATTGTAATTCTGTATATCTATCTATTGCTGTACTGTGGTTCCTTGCACTTTAAACGCTAGACATTCGATCTATAGTTGAAACGATGCAGATACGACGAGAGTAGTAAAAAAATGCACTCGCTGCATAAAGGACTGTATGCCAAAGTGATCTCCCATCATTAAATATGAATTTGTTAATGCAACGCCCACCCAAAGTTTATATACACATTTATTATTGATGTTAGGAAGATTATGAATATGAAGTCCTCTTATGTTTAATGTCAATATTTATTGAAATACATAAACGAAGGGCTCACTTAAAATGTTGAACATCTCAATGAACCACATGGTAAATGGCAAAGCACCACAAGTGCCTTGTGAATTGCGGTTTGGTCGCCCTGGCCTGGTCCTGGATTAATAACCCACTAAAAATAACCCCGAAAAATAACATGAATCATTAAAATACTAGCTACAGCGATGATGAAAAGAGAACGACCGCTAATCTTACAAGTGTGAATCATAGGTTTAGACCTTAAGGTTTAACCAAGGCAAAAAAAAATCACAACAAGAGTCCTAGGTATTTACGACAGCCGGTTTTGATAAACAACAATCTTCACCTGATACAAAAGTTGAGACTCAAGTACACAATGTTGACCTCCACTATAAACGAACTGAGTTTATGACACTACTTAAAAATAAAGTATAAATAAACGAAAAACAATTAAGACCTCACATCGTGATGAAGATCAAACATGGTGGGCCATAAAAAAAGATTGCATCTAGATAAGGCTAGGAGATTATAGTCGTGAACAAATTCTAATAAAATGATCGTAAAATGTGAAATGGTCTCATAAAATAGTAATGTTATATACAGACTGGACTGTAAAGCAGTTCCTTAGTACCTAACTTACCCCCGAGACCCCAAATTGGAAGTGACCCAAATATCTGCGTCAGCTGCAAGACATTCCTATTGTTCGAAACCCAAGTCGAAATCCTTGTAATTATAACGCAACATTCGCAATTATTCCAGTAGCACCAAGTTGTGTCTCATGCTCCAATAACAGTGAGTATGTTAGTCTGCGAGCTAGTATCAAAAGGATTATTGAAATGCTATTTATAGACCAGTTGAATTATAGATGTTGACTACTCGGACCTTTGTCCAATTTTAGGATGCAATTTCACAGCTGTCTCTCCACATGACATTTCACAAAAAACCGCTACAATGAAGTAGAGCAGATATATATAAACTTGATAGATCACCTTCAACGATGTATGTATTAAACTATTTATTTACTAAATAAACACACAGCTATGTCAGCGAAAGGTTACCCAAGTTAGCAGGCCTCGAGTCAAGTTTGGGACGAGAATTTTTTCGATACCTTGTCATGGAAATTCCGCTAATGAAGATGAAAATTTCATTAATTATACATGCTATTTGATACGAAAATTGGCAAAGTCCGGATCTAATTCTTAATTCAGAAAATCCATGACATCAATGAAGAATAATTTCGCAATACCCACATTCTATCGTTGCCAGAATAATAGTACAAAGAATTTTTCCGAAAAGCAAATATTTGGAAACGATTATCGGGTATACGTGATGGCTGGAGGAAGGATTATTAACGATTGCTAACTAGATAATAGTTTCATAACCCATAATCAAGAGATATTATCGATGAACAGCCCTTATTATGTCCTGGCTATTAACACATATACGGCAATTTAATATCTAACGGGATAGAAAAGTACCGGCGACTGACTAGATCGCAACTATCAAATATTGATTGGCATGTATAATAATAAGTTTGCACTCGGAGAGCAATTGACCTTTGGTTAATTCATTCATTCACTTGTTTGTAGTAACGACAGTAGTTGCAACATCGGACAAAGCAAAACTAGAAAAAAGGCCTTTTAAATCTAAGCTCACATTAATGAAAGGTAAACAATTTTCAACCTATTGTTCAAATTATCTCAATTTACAACTGCATGTTGCAAGCAAATGTTAGCGACCACAAGCTTCTTACCTTGGAGGCAAAGCCACAGATTTCAAAACAAAGAAAGAATTATACGAGCGAACAAAATTTAGTTCAACAATTCCTCTTCAAGACTGTTATCCGACGTAATAATGGGTTGGTAGATTTAAAGAAATATTTGAGGTCGTTGATACTGACAAGTGCAAATGCCACTTATCTATTTGTGTTGAAGATTATGTAATGCTTTTATTATTAGGTATTCAGAATTCTATAATATCCAGTCACGGAGCAATCATGAAATACTAAACAAAAAGAAAAAATCGAATCGAGATTTACTAGCAACTAATGCAGATCCTTGATTATTTTGCTTCTTATTCTTATCGAGTTTGTGAACATCAAATAATGCAGAAACTGTTTCTCATGGACCACAATATAAGCCAATAGAAGTGTTCTCGATACTGTATACGACCAATGAACTGTGTGATTTATTTTGCATGAAATAATGAATAAATAGCAGCTCGAGGTACCTCACAAATACCTAACATTAGCCCAGTAACAATTTGTCTATAATTTTTACTCGATTCGAATTATCAAATAGATGATATAGTCAACGCAACCAAATAAAGTAAAAAAAGGTTGACAATATAAAATTATTTCATATCCTTTTACGGAACCAATTCTAATTAATTTGATGTTAATAGGGAATATAAAATGAGCAGGATATGCAACTATCGGTGCGGTAATCCAACATTAAACTATTGTTAATTGTTATACGCATTACATCATTCGTATCATATTTTTCTTCCTATCATCATCATAGACATTGTACAGTATTATCGTATGATTGTCATCATCATCGCGAATGATCGTATCGAGGACAAAGCTAGGCAATGAGCAACCACAATGAGTGAAGATATTCTTAAATAAATGTTTTGTGTATTGACTCGATAGCGATGCGCAAAAACAACACTTATTCGCAACCTGTAAAAGGATAACTGAATTTCAAGCTGACACCATAAACACTTTGAATCATAGTTGTCAAAACATGCCATCCCATCATGTTCATGCACTAGTCAAACATAGCTTAGGACTTTGAACAAAATGAATGAGTAGCGTCAGGAATAGGTACAGATACAGGAAGGATGGATACTATTAATAGTGCACAACCATGTTATGTGCATTTGAGCCGCAACAAAATAGTGAAATCTTTTGAGTTTGACGTGCTCTAAATAACCTGGTGAAGGCAAGATACATCCGGCTACCGAAAGAAGTTAATTACATGGTTCTATACTGCAACTGGTTTTTCGATGTACAGGCCTAAAATGCCAGGACATACAAGTAACCATGCATTTAAAAATCACCCTCGCTCACTTAATTTAACTGCTTTCTCTGAGAAGAAGTCACTAAATAAAAATTAATAATAGCAAAAAATAGGTACAATAATTCCCAATTGTGATATAAATTTTCCGAAAATATTTCTTACGCCGTTAAAAGTGGACAGATAAAGGAGGGAAATTACAGCGACATTCAGAGCGAATCACAATCACAATAGTTAAACACTGGTCTTCCCGAAAATTACAACTTTGAATTGAACTAGGAAAAAATTCTTGCCACAAACTCCTAATTAAACTCACTTAAACAAGAAACAAAAACCATGAGAAGTCTCTACTTAATAGTATTCAAATTTTTACATCAACCTTTAAACCTCATGACATCATTCATCATATTTTTTAAAACATGCGATTAAGACACACATGGTTGTAAAAAAAAATCAATGACCTCAACTTTCTCGATATAGCAGGGAATTTTTAGGCATCTGCTATTGAAACTACATGACACAAGAACAAAAAATGCAACCTATGCAATCATTTCTTTAGTATTTTTACAGCTCTGTAGTTAAAATTCCTTGAATATTCTCCTGGGAATATAATAATAAAAAGCCAGCAGTATTATTATTATTTTTGCACAAGAAAAAACCTTAGCCTTAGCCACAGCCAATTTTGTAAAGTAAATATTTAACACCTCACATCTGCCTCTGTAAGCAACTAATATGTTATTGAGGAAATTTCCATGGATAAAAATTTGGTGGCATACCTGTCCTGTCTTGCGACACATAGTTTTTAGAAATAGTGAGAATTCTGTCTCGAAATTCAGTGCGTCTGCCAAGGCATGATATATAGCACTCCTGCATTGGCTTTACGCAAGCCAGAAACTTTCAAGTTCAACGTCTTTAACTGCATTGACCCAACAACACTATTCACTATAAACTAACCTGATTTGGTAAGTTCATTTGACCATTTCCGTTCAAGTTCTTTCTTCTACTTTGGTTCCCATTAGGAGGATGCGTGGTAGTTGCATTGCTTTCGCTTACCATGATGCCGGAATCTTCCATTGATGTAGCATCGGTGACATCAGCTCTGGTCTTGATTTTCCCATTCTTGACTGAAACAGAACGATCGAATGTATTTCGGGAAAATTGCATTCAACCATTGAAATTTTTTACATATTCAAATAATTCAGAGTTTAATAAACTAAAAAATAAAAATTTGACTAACCAAATGTTGATCCGGATATAAAATGTCATTATAATATCTCAGCTAAGGGTTTTACTATAGTTAATTATCATTAGGAGTTAGGGTTAACGTAAAAAAGGAATCAGAAAGACATTATTACAACCCTAAATAATGTGTGTGTGTTAATAACGCTTATTATATCAGCACCAAAGGTTTCAAATATTTTTCCATACTTATTCTAAACTTCTTATCTACATTAAACTATTTTATATTTCAGTTCAGCTCAGCCTTCTAATGAGATGTTTATTTTAGGATTAAAATATTTATGGAGAAAATTGAACTTTATCGATTAAATGTGCATTAGGTTTGGCATATTTATTGAAACGTCTCCATAAAAACCATTACTGGTAATAAGCATTTAGCTCTTAAAAATGAAATCACTTTTGATATATTCCCGGAGTAAAGTCTCTATAAACAAAATGATGAACTCACGCCATTATGTAAGATAGGAATACATCAGAATATTCCTGATACATAAGATTAAAATAATGTCAAATTAGACAAGGGACTAAGATAGAAAACCTGATTAAATTTTTGTGAAGTCTGTTGTATGGTGTATATACAATGTTTAATTATTAGCGGCATTAGTGCACTTTATATCAGTTTCAATTTCCTGCAACACACGAAACACATTAGTGAGATTACCATGTGAAACCGTCACACTTGAATTTGAGCCAATGACACGAGTTGTCGGGAAAGTTTCAGACACCTCGGTGTAAGAACCGCTATCGGATGATGAGCTATCATCGGAGAAAAATTGATTCTGACTGAAATAAAAATAAGATGTCAGTGACAAAGCAACAGTGATAATGGAATGCTGGATTTTCGAGTTTTCTGGACAATGACTAAATATACATTCCAAATACACAATGAAAAAAAAAAATTGTACTTGACAGAAAAAAATTAATGTGCTACTAAAGGCAGGACTGATAAAGCTGACTGAAGGTCTGATCTCTATTTATCCACTCAAAATTATTCAAATATAGAATACCACATATAATATATAGGATGAAATTGCCACAAAGATCATCAACATACAATTGTACTACAACTCGCCAGATGCAAAACCCAGCCTGTCCAAAAAAATTACTAGTTCTCTGCATGATACAAACTTTCAAAAATAATGAAAGTGAAATTCTATAAGTAAATTGAAATAAGAAACCTCTACCTCGGAGCTCTGGTCGGACTTTCGATCCTTGAGTGAACCTGTCTCGTCTTTGTTCTCGCAATCTTGAAAATAAATGCATAGCAGCCGATCATGAGCAAATATGGAGTGAAGAAACAGAACAAGAACTGTAATGAGGAAATGTAAGTAAAGAAAAACAAGTAGCAATATCGTAGTGTATAACTTGTAGAGTACAAATTTAAAATAAAGATTCTAATCATTCACAAACAAAAAAACATATTGAAGAAATGTTAAATCGAAAAGGTAGTCAGTGCATTACAGCGGCTTTTTTTCCAAGCTTCTGAGCATCCTTTAGTGGTCAAAAAATTAGTTTCTTTCAGTATCCGGTGGTTCAGTGATCTGTGGTTACGATTGCGATGTGTATAGCCCCCCCCCCCTAAACTTTCTACCATATTAATCCGACTATGCAATTACCGTATGCATATATAAAAAATCATGTAAAATCAATATAACGAGCATAACTTACCCAGAATATTGCAAAGCTCAATTGTTCGTTCCACATTGGTACGCACCCACACCTTGAAGCTTGAAATTCAAATCTTGACCAAGCTCCGAACAATGGAGGAGCTGCGCATACAGCAGCGACCACCCAACAAACTATGATGACTATTGTTGAACGAAAACCCGTACTAATACTTGGATAACGCATTGGATGAACTATTGCATAGTACCTTTGAAAAGAAAAGGATAAACTTGATTCACAATATTCTTTTATATCAGCTTTATCAGGGCTGTCAGCGAAACGGAGTTTTTTTCTGATTTATAGAGGAATATTTCTTAATTCAAATAAACCAAGGTCTCAAAATTGAAAAGATAAAAATTATGTCTCACCTATCAAAAGCAATGGCAGCCAGTATCAATGTACTTGCACCCATAACGAGCAATGTTAGGAATCCGGTAATGGAGCACCAAACTCTTCCAAAAAGCCATTTTTCAGTGATGCTTCCTGTGATCACAAATGGAAGAACGAGAACAGAAAACACGAAGTTTGAAGTAGTCAGACTAAAAACCAGTTTGTTGCTTGGGGTAAGAAGGTACGAACGTCTAAATGTAAATGTGAAAACAAAATGTTTTAAAATCAGTAAAACAGCAGTCGAGTTAAAATTGAAAAAAATAATTTTAATCAAGTTAGTCAACAAATATAATTCATACCTGTACAATGTCACACAGACCAACGAGTTCCCAAAGAACGACAACAGCGCGACGACGATCAACGCAGCCGACCTCAGAGCGATCTCAGATATCGGTGTAATCGATGTATTATTCATTGTTTGAATATCTGAACGTAAAATAAATCTCAGGTCATTTTGCAGTTAATCCTCAGCTAAGTCTTGTCGATGTAGACAGAAAAAATCAATCTAACTATTATTAACACTTTCTAATTTTAGAAAGGTCACGTAGTTAACCACGAATGTTTATTCAATGAGGGACATTATCAGATCAGGTAATATAATTAAAGGTAATTATCATATTTATAAGAGCGCTTCATGATGATTACTGTAATTGTAAGCCTATGTATAAAACATCAAATTCATTTAAGGGATAGTAAAATTTAATCACACTAAAATTATATGATGATAGAACAAATAATAATAATAATAATAATAATAACTGGAACGGATAATAAAGAAAATAAATCACAAAAATGAAAAACCAATAATACAAATGACAATATATACCAAACACTGAATATATTATCAGGATGTATAATGAAAGTAATAATAACATAATTAAAAAAATATATGCAAATATATTCACATTAACCCAGATGTACTGTGTCGATCTATGTTAGTAAATACATCAATACTGTATAACCTTGCTTATCCGAATTTCCCTTCATTTAACAAGATTACAAGTACCTTAGGTAAGGTTGGGGGTAAGATTTAACCTAGCCTCACCTAAACTATACAGAAGTAAATAGGCTTTTGGGAGAGCCATAATATTAGATTATTACCGGGTAGATACTTCTACCACATAGACAAGCCATGTATAATTCTGCTTCACATGTATCATCTGTTTTTAAGAGGTCATAATTAAGGCAAGACATTAAACTAAATATAAAGTATGAATAATTAATACCCTCATTATAACGGTGCAGTACTGCGGGTTCTCTGCAAACCCAGGTTAAGTTATGAGAGCCTCGGTAAGGGTAAATATCCTGAAAGTGAGGGGTAGTTAATCCTACCCTGCAATCCTAACCCAACTGGGTTTTCAGAGTGACGGCACTACTGAAATAGTAACCAATTATAATTACACATTTATGGCTAATTTGATTATTTCAGGACAATGCAAATCAGTATAGCTTATAGCTAATAGGTTATAAGCATTAAACACTATTCACCTGTAGTAGAAGCATTCGGAGTGATTCCATAATCCATAATAGTAATATTCGTCGAAGAGCGTTTTGCTTGGATTATATTCTCATGCTTTCTTTCAACCTGATCCTAAATGAGATCTTCTCTTCTCGACGGTTTTATCAGAATGACAGGCTCCGCCATTCCGTCTACCAGTAATGCATTGCTCATTGACAGCAACGTTCCATTAAATTTTAATTACGGTCATTACGAAGCGCCTTTTCCACGAACTTGTGTACGAGAAATCAACTACCGGTAGATACGAAAAGGTCAATCTGTCAAAATCAATTCTATTAATAGCAGATAAGCAGACGGAACCGTTTCATTTTAAACCATTTCACGGTAAAAAGGATTAATTAAAAACATTTCTAGGGCAGAACAACAAGACAGTGAAGAACCCTGAAGGGAATTGACATCGCCGGAAGGAATAGCAACATTTCTTGACAGTAGATGGTGCTAAAGAGCACACTTCGAAATTACCCTCTAGATGGCAGTCGGAAGCCGAAGGGTCTAGAGTCCATCATTATCATGTCAATGACTGTAGCAATATTACTATTGTTAAGAATTGCTCAGGTTGCTTTATAAAAACAACTTCCCTAGCTACTGAATTCCTTCTCTAAGAATATCTGAAAGCTTTTCTTCGCCTCGCTACGGTGCATTACTAAATACATCGCATCGCATAATTTCTTTAAAAATCTAAAGAGTTATGTATTCCCATTACTAAATACATGGGACATTACTACATGAATCACGTTGCAATGATTAGGAAGTGCCATTCTACGAACAATCTGAAGTCTCTATATTAAACTGGGATATATATTCCCATAGAACAGAAGAATAAAAAACAATAAAATCAACGCTTCGTTGGTTCGACAACGTCTCCTACATCGACAAATGTTGAGAGTATTTGTCCCAAATGTGATCGAATCCTTTGTATTTTTTTCCGTATTCTTTCATTTTTTCATCCACCATGTCGCTCTGTTCTTTGGTGAAATAATTTTTCCAATCTCCTATTATTCCTTTGCGAACGAAAGGCAAGTGATCAAGTCGTTCGCATTGGACCTTAAGAAAAATATTTAATGTCAATCTTTACTTAATACAGTTGTGGTAGGCGTTGGTAAACGACACAACAGTTAAAAGTCTGTAATGTTAAATATAATGATAAGCATTATATTCAACTCAAGATAGAAATATAGATCAATGAATTAATTTGGTTGGTCACAATCAGAAAGTTTACAAAGTTTTGTCCAATCAATTTGCTGACTTAACTAATACTATTAATGTTTATACTTGCCAGATTTTTTGAAATTTTCTTCATAGCTCTGAAGCTACTCTCTTCTACGATTTTCTTCAGTAACTCCTTATCATTTGCTTCCACCTTGTCAAGCAATTCAGGCCCAATGAACTCAGCCATTTTTGAAAATTCCCTGTAAATTTACAATTAGGGGATGAATAAACAATGAATTAAAACGCACAAAAATGTACTCCTCAATAATTGAGATAAAATATTCATTATGTTAGTTCTCCTGCTACATTATCAAACAGCTTAACTATTGACTGGAAATATACTGTTAAAATAATGTAAAAAATTACATATTTTTCCACCTTTCCGCATTCTCTTTCATATCTTCATAGAGTATGAAAAGAACATTGGAATGAGTTTTGCTTTGCTCAAACCATCCAGCAACACATTTGAAGTAATCTCCATACTCAACTTTGCCGTTGATGGCTAGGTCGAAGAAATCTTCGAATTTCCCGTCAGCGAAATCGTAAACTTTTTCAAATCCGACGGTGTGGAAGTAAAATGATGTGAAACAATCCTTTGGGTTTCGTGCTAAATAATGAAAACTATAATAAACACGTAGCATATAACAGGACGCATTCAACAAACTATTAAATTGAACCCTGGAAAACTCATCTATTTTGATAATATCAACTTACCAATGAAAATATACTTTGCATCTGGATTCCATTCTAATAGTTCAACATATACATGCGTCTTTATGATTCTCGGTCTTTCTTTGATAGCCTCAATCTTATCTTTGCCATGAAGTTCAAGCCGGGGAGTAATAAGACCCAGAATTTCTCCGGATTCCAGCGTTTTCCCTCCATTTCTCATCATGTACAATGCGTAGAGTGTCCAGGTTGTGCCACATTTTGGATAAGTGCAAACAAACACGTCTCCTGGTAGAGATTTGAAGTTCAAATTTTCAATGAAATGCAACGAATTGATTTTTCTTGACAGCATATACGGTTCATCTAACAAAGGATGTTCGAAAGCCTGATACGTTGGTAATTTCCTTGCAGCCATATCGTACGGTTAAAAACTTTTGATACAAGAGAAATATTGCTTGAAATAGAGTCAGCTTAAAGTAATCTCGCTTGCACAAAAACACTCCGTTATATAAAGTGAAAAAGGGACGACGTCAATACATTGCACGCGCTGGTGATGTTTCAAATGATGTAGTCAGGGACACAAACAAGCGATGCGGAAACTAAACTTTAATAACGCGTGTGTTTGTTCTTACTAAGATCACTACCATTGATGCAAAGACAGCAATCATCACCCTATCCACAGTCCTACGAATACAATAGTAATTTCACTTCTCACACAAAAGAATAATTAAAATCAACATAACTAAAAAGGATAGCCTAGCAACTGTCTTCAATTTCTTAACAGGACAAATATGTATTCACTTTGCATACCATAAACAGAATGCTTATTTGTACATCGATAATATACAGTCTAATTTCGAGTTCCGGTCCGAGAGCCAGGCAGTGCGCGAGAGAACAACAACAACAATGATCTACCTACTACCACTGTTGCAACGCTTCGTTGCATGTGCTCATACGTCACAATACATTCTTCGAGGCTCGTTTGACACGCAATCGACGTATTGGCCACCCCTGTTCCAGTGACTCTCTTTATTTTCTGCACTGTATGTGAGATTGCAAACTTGCCAGAATTGCAGAATTGCAGAATGCATTGTGCCAGAATCGAACATTGCGGGTGTGACAGCACAACATCAAGTTTCAAGGCAAAAGGCAGCAATCCTCAGCCTATTATTCGCAGTTCTACGAATACAATAGTAATATAACTTCTCACACAGAAGCATAATTAAAATCAATAGAACTAAAAAGCATAGCATAGCAACTGTCTTCAATTTCTTAACAGGACAAATATTGCATTGTTTTACGCTAACGTGATCAAAACCTTGATATTTCTTGATAAAATGATTAATTCTAATATTATTAATAATGATAGAATTCGCATATGTATTTACTTTACGCAGCAAAGACAGGATGCTCATTTGTAATTCGATGATATACATTAGTAATCTCAGAATTCCGATTATTTCGAACTTATTTAATTGGCCCCAGCAAATTTTGCTGAAGCTTGAAGCTAGCGTGCTTGCACTGTATATATATCTGAAGGTTCGTAGATTCGACAACGTCTCCTACATCGACAAATGTTGAGAGTATTTGTCCCAAATGTGATCGAATCCTTTGTATTTTTTTCCGTATTCTTTCATTTTTTCATCCACCATGTCGCTCTGTTCTTTGGTGAAATAATTTTTCCAATCTCCTATTATTCCTTTGCGAACGAAAGGCAAGTGATCAGGTCGTGTGTTGTTGCTCTTGGAAGAATGTTTGATCGTTACTTAGTACAGTAATCCCTCACCTATCGCGGTTAGTGCGTTCCCGAGCCTCTCGCGATTGGTGAAACTCCGCGAAGTAGAAACCACATATTTAATGAATTATTTGAATATATTTAAACGTATTTTCAACCATCATAAATCATTCACACACTCTTATTTACCTTATTAACCTTCCCTAAAATCATTTTACCGGTTATTTAATTTTTTTTAACTTTTAGCGCTTAGACATACTAGTACTGTACGGCACGGCATTTATTATGAAATAAAATACATACAATATTACATTAAAATGCATACAATACAATATTATATGAAATCCGCGAATAAGTGAACCGCAATGTAGCGAGGGACGAAGGTACAGCAAAGGTAGACGTTAGGATATTACACAACAGATAAAAGTTCGTAATGTAAAAAAAAATTTGAAAGTTAAAGCATTATCTTCAACCAAAGATCGATTACTGAACTTGCTAAATGGGCCTGTAGCAGTTTTTTTTTTCAAGGAGCCCAAAATAATAGAAAATTGTACGACCCGTAATATTTGCCAATCAATCAAAATTTCAATTTGCTGACAAATGTTATATTATCATAAATTTACTTACATAATATGCTGAGTTTTGTTTCATAGATTTGAAACTGCTTCCTTCTACGATTTTCTTCAGTACTTTCCGATCATTTGCCTCCACCTTGTCAAGCCATTCAGGCCCAATAAATTCAGCCATTTTTAGATATTCCCTGTAAATATATATTCAGAGGATATGGGATGATGATTCAAATAATAATTTTATTTCGATCGTTCGAATGTTCTATGCAAGAGGGAAATTCCAAATGAAGAATATCAACATATCAGGGAAAGTATTCGAATCACATATTGGTAGATTCAATCTGTTGAAATACGGACACGGCTGCATTGTCACCACCTCAACAGTGACGTGACGTGAAATCCTCATCAGGATATTCAGTGTAATATGCATATGATTTGAAATGAACGTATTAAGTCAAACAATCATTTTTCTACCTTTCCGCATTCTCTTTCATATCTTCATAGAGTATGAAAAGAACATTGGAATGAGTTTTGCTTCGCTCAAACCATCCAGCAACACATTTGAAGTAATCTCCAGAATCCACTTTGCCGTTGATGGCTAGGTCGAAGAAATCTTCGAATTTCCCGTCAGCGAAATCGTAAATTTCTTCAAATCCAACGGTATGGAAGTAAAATGATGTGAAACAATCTTTCGGGTTTCGTGCTAAATAACAAGATAATTTTCATTTTCAGTGCGCTATTATTATTCTCGAACCCAAATCCCCACTCCGGCACACTATGAACAAACACGAAGTACCTGAAAATAGAACTGT
>QRAM01000049.1:344638-397506 GCA_013436055.1 Halocynthia roretzi | reverse complement strand
TTTCATACTGTTGAAAAAGTATGAGTTTATTAGAGATAAATCATTGCAATCTCTCATCGCTATAACAACATATCAGAATGCTCATTCGATTGCTGGTATGAAAATTACCATAAATAGGTATGTAACTATGGTAATATTTCAGAAATTACGTACTATAAAGCGCAAGTCCAGCACCAAGAAATCGATCAGAAGTTTCATATTCTGATGAATAGAACCATGGGAGTGGGTGGTAGTGGTAGAAAATTACTTACTCGTTGAAAGCTTCCTTAAGATCCTCATCATGACGCAGTTTATAACTGGGTTTGCTATGTGAAGGAGTTTCGGCAATTACTCCAATTAGCTTCTTCCATGACTCAACAGGAATTTTTACTGTGGAAGTTTCTCTTGCCCATTTGCTCTCTTTTCCATCCAATTTGCAGTCATAGTAACTGTTAGGTGAACGAACTGGTTGATTAAAATATACACAAAAAGCAAGGTCTATGAACAGTATTCACCGTAGTCGCCAGATGAGATTCATTTTTTCAAGGACGATCTCGCCATTTATCAGCCTCTTGATGTCATTTTCATCCCGCTCCTGCTTCAGTTCATCGCAATCCATGTCTATCTTCATATAGCCATACTGAAGGAATCCTGTATTTCCTAAAAGATGTTTTTGCATAAGTGGGAAGGTGAGTGTCAAAGATGCATCTGTGATCTGGGAAAATAAATATAATACTTTAAACAAGTTATTTTAAATTGTCTTAATAGATTGGAAGATATGAATTCACTACCAGTGTTATTGAGACAATGCAGACAACCGGTTGCTTCTGGAGGTTCTTTGCCATTTCCACAACTAAAATTTTCTTTTCATATTGCTTTGCACTTTGAACTCTTTCTTGAAGATGCCAGCTTAATCTTTAGCAAATAATGTTTAATTTTTGATAAGGAAAGTAAAACTAAAATACCCATATCTTTTTACTTAACATACGAAGGAGACTCTAGTTAACTATTAAATACAAAGCAGTTTGCCTTCAGTAATTGAAGTCCTGAAATAAGGCAAACCTCACATTATCGCAATGGACAGGAAAATAAAAAAACTAAGTCATCACTGACTATTTGAATCCCAATGAACTGGTATATATATATATATAATTCTTAGAAATTAAAATTATCAAGTTGAAAGAATCTTTTTTGAATTTTACCTCTGTATTGATTCAACTGTTCCAAATTTCTCATAGGAATCTTCAAGAAGTGCTGAATGAACTGTCCTTTGCATGATTATATCAGTGTATCTTCTGATGGGTGAAGAACTCCATGAGTAGAATCCCAGTCGTAAAGAAAAATGAGAATTCATGAGAGAAGCAATCGCTTGGTCCCTCGATAGTATCAGAGATCTCTTTTGTATTCGAAGATACCTTTGCAATGATAATGAAAAAATGTGGTCAAGACTAAATAATTATTTATCACACAATTTCATTCCGCTTTTAATAAGGTTTTCTATTCATTGTTTTGTTGTTTACAATTTGATTTATATTTCGAAAAACCCTATGGACTCCCCAACTACAAACATTAGCTAATAATCTTTAACATTTCTCTTTGAAGTTATTCAATACTGAAACTCTTTAAATCTCCACTGGAGCTATACAGACAAAATACTGTTCGGTAATAATGAGATGCATAGAGAGTCATGTAACTCTCGTTAAGTTAAGTTTATTGTATATCATAAACTTACTGCATTCTGCCAGGCATAAATGTTGGATGGATATCATCATAAGCAATCAAAAACTTGAAGATATCATATCGACCCTGTTCCCAACAACTTTGGAGATCTCGCCAAATGTTCTCATAGACCTGGATCTCTTTCTATAAATACCAAAAATTAGAGGAATTTGAAAGTTGAATTATTTGTTCAGCCAAGAGATACAGTACATATAATACCATGTTTCAAATGAAACTACATTGCAATCTTCATTCCAAAAATACATACTTAAATACTTACAACATTGTGCATCAGAACTTGCATCTTTGTGTTTGGTTTTTTCTTCTTTTTCTTGTCTTTCCTAGTGAACACTTCTTGCCACTCTTCTCCACTGCTATCAGACGCTTCAGCCTCTTCTCCTTCGGCACCTTCTTCGATCCTCTTCAGTTTCTTCAGGTACTTCCGACAAGATGTTAAAAGTAGTGAATTGGGAATAGTACTTGACTGAAGTTGTTCCCAGCTCTTCCAGTCTTTTTCTGCAGGACTTGATTGTATTCTCAGTGGAAAATCATAATCCTAGAAAGGTAAAGATATCTGCATCATCCGAAATTGTAATATTGCAGTGTTGTGATCAAGTCACCAAGGTTAAGGGCCAAGTCGAGTCAAGTTTCACTGACCGGAGTTTTCAATTTGACTTCTTCTCAAGTTTACTTCTTATGAATGTTGTATTGATAAGTAAATATACACAGTCTTATGCCTTATGCCTTATGCTTATCACATTTTTTCATGTTAATATGATTTATGATCATGAATGACATTAATTGACATGACACAAATTAAATAATATAAATCAACTTATAAAAAATCAATACAGTACCTTTTCATTGAGAAACATTGCAGTATTTGCATTGACAACAATCATTGCTTCTTCTATAAGAAGATGAGCTCTCCCTTCATGCAACAAATCATCATAACTATCAGTAGTCTTGTAGAAAGCTTCTGTATCAAGCCGTGCAAATCGCCACTCCCACATAATTTGCCACAAAAAACCTTATGAATCAACAAAATAGTGCACATTTTGAGTGATCCCACATACATATGCTGTATTCAATTGTAAAGATTTCATAACACATTTTTACATACACAATTTCTCTGGCAGTTGTGTGATTGAGTTATTCCTCATGAAGTCCTCATTAGATGTATTCAATAAATCCTCAGCTTCCTTGTATGTGAGCCTCCGGTACGATTTTACAAAACGTTTTTCAGGCCGTACCACTTCGCCACCTTGGAGAGCAAATTTCAAGATTTGTTAAAAACAAGTTTATCTGTTCATGTGCTTTAATTCTATATTTTTAATAATTTTTGTATAACCTCTAATGTGAAACTTTCATATGTCAGAAAGAAATGGACAAAAATAGAAATTGCACCTTTCAAATGAGGAGGCTTCTTACTGCTATGAAAATATGTTGATATAGTCGCAACGGTGTTGTTGGGTAATATACTGCACTTCTTGGTACTCAGCACATGTGGCAACATATGAATAGGAGGTTCTCCATCTTTCATGTAAAATGTAGTACCACGTTTTCGAGCTTCTTTGTCAACTTCCGAGCCTTCAGGTATGATCGAAGCAACATCCGTGATGTGAATCCCAATCTGGAGTAAGTTGTTTTTGCAGATAATAAATAAGAGAAATATCATTAACAATAGAAACAAGGATTTCTCTGTCTCATGTACAAATTTTACTTCATATATAAATGGTGACTCAGATGAGGAGCTGCTCCAGAGAAAAGTAATTACAATATTTGATATAATATTCCAATGTTCACTGTTTATAATATATTCATATTAAATGAGTATGTGTGAACATGCTTGTAACACCATCAAGGAAAAAAGCATGCAAATTAAATGTAGGACTTCGTGTAAATAAGTTAACCTGTGATGACCTTATGTTACATTTTTTTGTATGTTTCTTCTTGTCAAAAAAAGCTAGTGGCAATTCAAAAAAAATCTTTAATACCATATTTAGACATTTAAGAAGATAATGTATTTTCACGGTTGTTAAGCCGTTAAAGTGCATGCCCATTATGAATTATATTTTCTAAATCTGTCTTCCAAATTTTAGAAGTGGGTAGGATGCTCTGAAATATTGTGTAAATTCCTCGTGAACCGGTAATTTCAATGCAGTTATGAAATGAAACTAAAGTGCAGTGCTGTTTAACAGTGTGATAAATCCATAGTGATAAATCTTGACAGACACAGAAATTAAGTTGATTACCTTTTACTCTGAGATAAAATCCCAAGAATAGCTTAACATATCAAAAAAGAGAACAAATTATGTAAAAGAAGTTGTTCGTTTCTATACTTCAATGCTTTCACATTGATATACCTTGAAGCAATTCTTATGCTCATTACAATTTTCAATGCTAAGTGCATCATCCAAATCCATTGAGTGTTCTGGATCAATAGTGAAAACGCTTGTGATTGAATCATGGATTCCGGGTTTTTTTTGAGTCAGCAAGCTTGCTTTCTTTTCCAGCGTATCTCTGCACCAAAAAAAACATGTTAAGTATTTCTTAAAAAAGAATCAAAACTTCCCATTGTATGGATTCACAAAATTTCCTAAAATACAAAAAATCAGTAAACATACCTGTGCTTCCCTGGTACATCAAACTCCATACTCAGATATTTCTTGTATTCTTCTAAACTCACGCATTTTTCAACATACCCAAGAGGATAAGGGCAATATTCAGACCATTTGAGATATCTCACGACAAAAACTCTCTGATCACTGTTAATGTTAATCTTCACTGTCCTTTGGAATTTAAGAGTGGTCCAATCTCCCTCTGAAACAAACAGTTCGAATAATAGATGGAAATTTCAATAAATGAATATTGAAAGTACCTCTGCGTTCTGCTCGGTATACACAAACAGAGGACTTCGATGTCTGACCACTGTTCTTAGCTGTCAAAATAGCAATCTTTGAAATTTTTTTATCCACTGGAACCATGAGTGCTGAGTTGTTTTCATCAGGAAAGCAAAGGAACTGCCTACTTCTGGGATTCTTATACCTAGAAATCAATCAATATAGGAATTCCGTAACCATAATAATTCAATGGTGTATGTTTTGCTCCACACAAATGTACTGTAAAAACATATCTTTTAGAGAAATCATGAACAATTGAAACATACCTTTTCAGTACTCCAAGTACTTTTCCGAAAAGAGTTGCAACTTTTTTGCCATTTTCAGTTACATCCCTGTCCTCTAGAATCTAGACACAATAAATAAACACACTCATTTTTCATGAATTATTATTATAACTTGCAAACGTGAATATCTCCACATTTTTTCTCTACAGCTGAAGGGAAAAAGCAACTCCCATAACTCTTGATAAGAGCAAAACTAAACTTATTAAAGCAAAGTTTAGGATTTAAAATATAGAGATTTAATACCTGAACAACAACTTCATCATTGTCAAATGTTCTTCCAAGATTAGCTTTTGTATCAATGTGTATAGCAGGGTCTGGCGCTTGAGAAATGTTTTCATTTGCTGTTGAGTTAGTAGCTTCAACTTCTGTGCTATTGGAACCTGTGTAACTTTCATCTTCTGAAGAGGGATCTTCAAAGCAAATAAATTTTATCCATAAAATAAAACTGTGAGAAGATTTCAAATATGGTGAGAGAAAACAGATTGGTAATAATGATCTTATCAAGTTATACAGTAGAATGCCAGATATATACATCTTATATTTCACCATTTAAATGCTGGCAACAACGAGAAGTTTAGCATGGAGATTTCTTCTCATGTTTACTTACCATCACTACAGCTTTCCTCTTCATCATTATTATTTTCTGGGATCAAATCCTTCCCATTTTGCGTTTTGCACTTGGCGATAGTTAGTTTAAAATCAAGAGGAACTGCAATAGCCGAACAAAAAGTCTGATATTGAATTCGACATCTCTTGTATCGGCTTGGATTGTTCTTGAGCATTTGCTTGAGCTGTTCAACACTGTACTTTGGGTAAATTGGTTTATGCCTGTCATTTCTGTAATAGTAAAATAGTATGTTTGATATAAGATATCACAGATGATGAAGATACAAAGCTGGTCTCACATGAGTGATTCTTTTTTTGAGAAAAAAAACTCAATTTCATTAATGCTACAAATATATTATTGGTAGATTTATTCATCGTTCGGTCACAGGTTACAATATTTGCTGAACATTTTAAAACAAAAATCGCTGAGTGACTTGGTTGTTTCAGTGCCTTGCTCAAAGTTGTTTTGTAGGACATTGAAGCAGTGACTTTCAGATTACTGGCACAGTGCCATAGCTCGTTAAACATGATATTTGTCAGATTGAATGCAAATGATTAGGTTGCAACATCTTATGTTATATTGTTGGTTACACAATGTTATATTGTGTGGTGTAGACAATACAAATACACAATTCTACCACCTATAACGTTTTATTAGGTGATTACTTTCTATTTCTAATCGCATACCTCTTCTTGCTTTCATTTCGTTGTACTTCATTGGGATCATCATCAAAATCATCCTCATCATCATATTTGATGGTTTCATGTCCAAGATTATCAACATCAACTCTGAGTTTCCTGGGATTAACTCCGAGCCCCTTAAGTATGTCATCCAGTATTTGATCAGAGTTTTCCTCCATTTCCTATCAATAAAAGTTGACAACATATGTAGTAAGTTTGGTCAATTTTGTCACACAATACCAGTCAATTTACATTCAAACATCTTACATCCGTGCACCAAGAATCTGTGTCATCATCATCATCATCATCATCCGATTCCCCTTCCTGGTTATTCAAAACATCTGGTGCTTCTTCTTGATTTGGCAAATTTTCAGTTTTGTTTTCAGATAGTTGGGGATTATTAGTGTCTCCAGTTGCAGCTTTGAGTAATTGATTTTCGGGAATGAATCCAACAGCATCTGGATTGAGGGATTGCTCAGCAAGTCGAATCTTATTCTTGATAGCTTGGAGGTTTATTTCTCGTGGATGTATTGTGCCCAGATCTTCACAAGTCTGTTTGACAACCAATAAGAAGAATATAGAATTTCTGCTATTGAGAAAACTCCATATATGCCTTTTTGTATTTCAAACCTTTATGTAAGTTTTCCAATACTTTTCACACTTTCCAGTTGAGCATAATGTCACAGAATCTCCAACTACAATTACAAGTGACTGTGCTCGTGTCACTGTTGTGTTTAACAGCCTGCTGTCGGACAAAAATCCAAAGTTCTCTCCAATGGACCCAAGGCAAGTTATGCGTTGAAGAACAGTACTGATGATAACTGCTTTGTATTGTAAGCCTACAAATCAAAATGTTGATTTTGTCAAATAAAAAAAACATTCAATATAAAATATAGTGTTTTAAGTTGGGCCATGTGTACCATACCTTTAACATGCTATAGTGACGAATTGAGTCTTTCATTCTTAAAGATTGTAGATATTCTAGACTAAGTTACATGAAAATTTGAGATAACTAATGTACATTGTAGAGATAGACGTAATAACAGGAATTATGTAATTTGTTAAAGGATTAGCAATTGTAGCATGGGCGGAGTGGAAATTCAATAGAATTGAGACAATGTTGAAATTGTGAAGTCTCAAAGAACGTTGAGACAAAGACTGTAAATTTTATTCTACTGATTTGTGATTACAATGCCCAATTGTAACAGTATTTGCAAATACTGGGATATTTGATTGTTATAGGACTTTCAATATAATTGCCGTATTCAGGATGATATTGTGTGTTCATTTACGTCCTAGTTACAAGCATTGTTCAATCGGACATCATGTTTTTAACCCAATTCTGATTATTGGACACCGATTATGGAGTAACTCTCTTATCATTGGAAGTGTAATAAGAGTGTATAAAAAGATTTTTAATAAACTATAGCTTCATACTACAGTGGCATTGTAAGATATTTTCAGTGCAGTTTAACATACATCATGTTGTTAAATTGGCGAAGCTGAATAATCTATTCCTCTTTTACCCCTAAATGCTAAACAATCACATGCCTCCCGGAACAGGAACCCACCCCACTAACAATCCTAACAGATATAAATTTATTCAAGTCACATAACCTAAAACAGAAGAATACAGAATACAGAATACAGAATTTCTTTTGTCATTGCTTGGCTGTTGTATTGTATTGTATTACCATAAACATGTCTTATTGGCATAGCAATAGGGGCGCAAAAGGGGCAAACACTCATTAACATATCCTCTATCNGCTGAATAATCTATTCCCTCCTGGAACAGGAACCCACCCCACTAACAATCCTAACAGATGTAAATTTATTCACGTCACATAACCTAAAACAGAAGAATACAGAATACAGAATACAGAATACAGAATTTCTTTTGTCATTGCCTGGCTGTTCTATTGTATTGTATTACCATAAACATGTCTCATTGGCATAGCAATAGGGGCGCAAAGGGGGCAAACACTCATTAACATATCCTCTATCTAATTTTCATTTAGATATTTTTTGATCATGTAACAAGTTGTTTTTTTGTGATTTTTCTCTGATGAAGGATCCTTGCATATTCAGATTTTATCCTGGTCGGCATGTAGTACTACTATGCCACTGGTCTCAGGTGCTTCTAGTAGAAAAACTCTTATCCGTATCTAATATGGTAGTAAGTTACGATATATAAAAATTAAAGTAGAAAACAATTTTATTAACCTTGAATGTTTCTCACAGTTTGAACTGCCACACCTCCGAGTTTTGCTGCTCTGAGGTAATCTCTTATCATATGAACCTATGTGAAAAATTTCATATGGTAAACTAACATTGCAAGTAACATACACATATAACACTCGGATCACCTGTTGAAGGTAAGCAGAAACAACGACAACATCTTCTTGCTTCAGGAGATGATGATTGTTAATCAACTCATTTGCAGTGTGGGTTATTTGCTCTACTTCTGACTGATTTATAAACTCTCCTTTTCCAGTTGGTGTACACTCTCCTGATTAATTCAAAGAATACCCCGTATCAACTGAAGTGTGTAACAATACTACAAAATTGTGTCAAAAACTTTGAGGAATGAGGACGTAACAGTGTACAGAGTTTATATTGTGGAGAGTGTTAATTGTTACTTCATATCATACTCTGCCGAATTAACCAGTACAAATACACTCCCGCTTACAAGGGAGGAACTTCGCTACACAGTTTTTGTCTGTATTCTTCAATTATATTACAGGCTCGTATTATAAACACAATCTTGATGTTACAAACTTACAAGCAAGCATTAAAGTCACAATCTTATTATTTAAACCGTTATAGGAATACAATTGTAAAAAATACTAAAGACAGTAATAAGAATTACGATTCTTAGTATTAGTATTAGAGTATTAGCATCTTAGAGAATTGGATGCTTGTGAGCAGCATCGTAATATATTGCCTTGGTGATTGAATGATCATTGATGACATTGTAATAATACAATTGTGATTTCAATACGTGTGGAGATTTGAATTGTAACTACCAAAATCTGTCTTTGGTAGTACAACATTGTAATAAATATTGTATATCGGAAATCAAAGAGTTATTGATTTATAACGTACGATTGAGTGTATATTAACCATCGTGTTATATTTGTTTTACGTGACCTATCTGAGACGGACCGGACGAGTCTTCCCTTCTGTCAGCGAGCGTGTATTTGAAGTGTCTACCAGCAAAAACAATTACCAATAACCACTAGACGCCTACACCGTTATCAAGTATATTTTACACTTCACGTCTCAACCAATATCACGAGACTTATTATTTTCCGTTCTGCTGCCTTGCTAGTCAGCTTATCTCTATATATCACGTCAGTCTACCAACAGTAACATTTTCCCATCCTCAAATATCATGTTTAGGATGTGATTCTAGAGCTTCCACCCGTTAGTGTTGTATTCTCTACTACTATTTGGTCACAAATATTACCATCAGTAGTTCTCTGTACAATTCTACTCCCTATAACAGCACCCACAAACAAAATTAGCAGTTTAGTGCTTAATTTAAGTAAAGTATTATTCTCAATGCAAACCTTGAATGTGTATGAATTGTATTGGTTCCATGAGTGGAATAGGTTCAACAGTCCCTTTGTTGCTCAGAGTGACATCATGGTAAAACAGCTTTGTGATGAGATTCAAAATTCCTTTTACGCAACTGCAAGTAAAAATCATACAACAAAATCAACGAGCGCCTAAAAATACTTTGACATACAATCAGAACCCAACATACGATAGAGTTATGATCCGACAAACTAATGTGAGTTCAAAATAATGTAAGTTGAAAAGGCATTTGATGCGTTGGTTGAGTTTTCGCTGTATAAGGGTTTATGATATTGCTCCATTAGACTCTTTTCTCTGAACAGATAGCAGCGAGGAGCGTGAATATACTCGCATCACAAAACTACTGGGAATAATGAGGGAAACCCGAGCAACATTGAAACTTGAGAAATTGATGCATAATGCATAGGTACAAATCCTACTGAATATTACATATGTCAAGGTCTGGATGTAATTAAATCACTCACCGATAGTTGTTTGTAAGAATGATCCGACACTTTTTGTTTATTTTCTCATACGCTTCATACATACGTTCAATAAAAGTGGAACAGCCTTCACTTTCAGTTGAGAACACCTAAGCAAACAATTAAAACTTCTGATGAAGATGTGTTGCATGATCCATTTTAAATAGAATTTTATAGAATGATTTTTTTACATAGAAGCATCCTCCTATCATGTGGTAGCTTTGTAGCAACGAAGTTATGTGTTTTATTCATAATGGTGATGAATGTTTAAGACACATAAAAGGTAATTTCGATATAACCACTGAACAATGTCGAGATTGAGTATGGGTGACTTGATGATAGGAAATATGGTCCTAGCTATGAAAGGATGTAATTTGTTAGGAGATTGGCAACTGTAACATGGGTAAAGTGCAGATTTGATTGAATTAAGACAAAGTTGAAATTAGGAGGTCTCAAATAATGTGTTTGAAATATTTCATATTGCAGTATTTTATTGAATCAAGACTTGCAATATAAAGAACATCAATATATTGCATTTTCATTTTTGGCCAAGTTACGAACATTGTTCAACCGAACATTTTGTTAGTTTGACCTTCTGATTATTGTTTGAGGACTGTGAAGTTTCCTCCATTGTCATCGGGGGCGTAATTCGTTAGGGTCTAGCTTTATAGCATGTGTTGAGGAGGAATTAAAATTGTTGATGAATATTTTGGCAGGAATTTTAGGGGTATGTTAGCCATCTAAGAAGTTGAAAGCATACTTCAGAATACTTGCTTACCCTTTCTGTTAATTGCTTATGATCTCCTGCAATGACTATTCTCGTATCTCTGCTGGCAAATGTCAAAGGGATGATAATTTCGGCTTCCATTGCCTAGCACATAGTAATTACATAGTAATTGTAAAAATTATAAAATACTAGGGACAATTGTGGCAATGGTAGTGATAAAGCCCATACCTGTGATGCTTCATCAAGGAATATATGACTGAAATTATTAGATCTCAGTCCAGTTCCAAGATCTCCAAGAGCAAGTGCAGTTGAAAAAGTTGTGATAATGAGTCTGTGCTTTCTAACTTCTTCCATGGTTGGGTAACGGAATCCTTTGTGATCTTCACGCTCCAGACAATACTCGAGAACATCCGGCTATGAACAGAAAGTTTCCAGTATGTAAAAATAATCAATTTAGTATGAAGAAATAAAATCATTATTATCACACAGATTACCTTATGTGTTTGTCGGTTTCGTCCATGATACAAAACCCTTAGAATATCCTTTTTCCAGTTATTCCATCTTGCATCTGACACAACTTGTTGGATATACAAATCTGCAGCACTGAAGTGAATTGAGGTACTGCATTAGTAATTTAATAAGTACTTTATAGTTGAATAATAGTAAATAATTGATTTTATAATAAATCATGAGAAGAACACTTCACAGAACATTAGGAATACATTGGCTATATGAGGTACTCTATGTGATAATCCAAAACATTAGAAATACAACAGATAAATTAATGATAAATATAATTAGTAGACAAGAAAGAGGTGAATGAGTATAGCACATTATGAATAAATTTTACTTTAATAAATATTTATGAATGGGTTAAATAGGGTTTGAAAAATTTTTGAATGTAAACCTGTTTGAATGCGTGCACAGCAAAATTCTGTTATCCCGATTTCGCCGCAGCAAATTTAGAATAACATTTTGGATCGTGTGCGTTTTTCCTGTTCCGAAAGGACCTGCTACAACCAAAGGAGGGAAGCATTTCTTTTTATTGTAAGGGTTGTTCTCTTTCACAGCAAGAACATGTTGATAAACAGCATTCTGTATGAGAAAATCACAGTAGAATAATGAAATGTCATTTGCAGTTATACAATATTTCTTTTAGTAGAATCGTACATTCCTTGGAATCATGAAAAGAAAGTAGAAGTTTACCTGGTTCTCATCTAGACTATCACATTGTTCAGGTTTTTTCATTTCTTTCAAGGTGGCATAATCTATTGTTGGGCAAACAAAGGAAATGTTTTCCTTCATTTTGTCAACAGCATAGTGTCCTTGGCAAAATATCTGTCTATCCAGTTGAAACTGTACTAGCAGGGGAGCATCCGAATCCTCTTCAAGAGATAATTCACTGACACACCTGATAAGATAAGATAAGATTATGAAGTGATTTTATTTAGCTATATTTCAGAGAATGTGATAGTTTAATATTAAAAACATTTTGAATAATTAACCTTACCTTTTTGGTAGATTGAGAACAACCTCATTATCCTCCCAAGTTTCAACTTTGGCTTCATAAGCAAAAGAAGATATAGTTTTTGTCGAAACCAATGCCTAAAAATGTATATCAAAGAAAGGTTTTAAAAGAAGCAATTTTTTTTTATTTTATTTCAATTTCTTTCGTTGCGTGGAAGTTGATATTCACATTTCACAAAATATCAATTTTCCTAAGAATTGTTTCAATTAGGCAGTGTAGTAACGACCTGCATTATCGATTCCACCCAGGTAACAAATTTATGATTCATGAATGATTGGTCTTAACTCAAATTAGTGGTAACTAATGACTTGACTCTTCGATAATGTAAAGAAATCCTAGCATAGAAAGCATAGACAAAATTGAAGACTGAAGATACAGTCTTATTATTTTTATTCCTATATACTTTTTTCAGATCTATGATTTGTTTTCTTGTTATAAGTTTAAAGTAGTAGAACATTATACAACATATATTTTATACTAAGCATTCAAATATTAATGACATGATGATTGATGACACCAAGTTGCCTCGAGTCACATGAATCAATTCGACAAAGGATTTGAGTATATATCAGAAAAAATATTACGCATGAAAAGTATCCATAATTAATAAACAATTACGAGTATACTAACCATATGACAGCTATCCCTTGCCAATATGCCCTCATCCGTGTCTCTTGAAAACCTATAAAAGAAACCATAATTTATTTCATGAGCTACTGAATGCCAAAAGAGTTGATATGTGATATCCACACATACCAGACTGGACTAGAAAACTTGGCATACAAGTGTCCTTCCATTTGCAAAATCAACATTCCAGACGGTAAAGTTACCGTTTTGCTTACATGAGCTTCACACTCTAGATTTAACCTGAATAAGAACCAGAATGAATCTATAATTTATGCAAATAGGATAATATGCAGTAAGAGAACACAGCATTAGAAGTTTCTCAATATCATTATCGCAGTTAACCTTGATAAGACTTTTTTTCGGGCTTGCTCTTCTTTGTACAAAAAATCATGCATCTTTGCAACATAATTTTGATCAGTGAGCTCCTGCATATCAACATATTTCACCGTTTCAGGTGGAGGTTTATACTTTAGCTGTAGTTCTTTGAGTTTCTTAGCGTAATGCTCATCCTCATCCATCTCACTAAAGCGAATGACAGTCCTTGGGTACAAAATAGGATTACTAAAAAACAATATATGGTTGTTGATTGAAATAACTGAAATTTCATTGAAGGTTAGTTCGAAAGATAATTCATTATCATCGTAACTATATTCTAATCTCTGTTAAAAATTTTCAGTAAGTTTTGATTGACTTGATTGAAAAAACACCACTCCACCACAATGGATAGGTACTCCGTAACGACAATCATAGGAATGATCAAAATATTTTATGATTATCAAAGGCAATATACCTACAAAAAAATGGAATGTCTTTCAAAAATTATTTTCCATACTTTACTATACAGATCACAAGCATTTGTACTGCTCAAACAAGGCGGGCTGCCGGACAAGAAAACCAAAATACTGAACAATGTTTTAAAAGCACCAAAGAGAACCAAAATACATTTTTTGGTGCCAAACGATATAAACTGTTATTTATGTACAACCTATCTCAAAAACAAAAGCGCCTTGGCAACACTGGCTCAATAATAACCGAACTTTGTAATTCATACTTCATCGAAAAGTTGTATATAGTGTAAATGAGTATGCTTACAGATTGTAATATGTAGCACAGATTTATAAAATGTAAATTTTACTAAAAAAACAACTAAAATTTTATGTGGGCAAAGTCACATTGAGTTTTGCATATTTATGCACATTTTAATAGAAATGTTGGTTTTAATAAACAAGTGTATTGGTATTAATAAATATACTGTGTGAATGGCATTTTCAGAGCTAGATGCATAATGACAGCAATGTTTTATGAGGAAGGAAAATGAAAATTAAGAAAGAAAATTTGACAGCCACAAAGTGAACCCGTCATATTCATTTTATATCACGTTTTACTGTAGCAAAGGACAAATAATACTAATTTAAAAGCTGTCACATCTAGTGTACAACCAATGTATTACTGTATAAGAAATATAGAAATAGAATAATCACACCTTTTTACAGTCCAGTCTTCCGGCAATGGTCCTGCAAATGGAATCGGCATACGTTTATGACTGTCTTTCACAGTGACAATGAATTCTTTGAAGAATAAGGTGGGATGATCACAAAAGTCCAGTATTAAAGTTCCGACATGCCTTCCATATGTATCAGGGTGAGAAAAAATAATCTGAAAGAAAGAAATGAATATTCCCAAGAAAGCTATTTTATGCTTTTGTTGTCAAGTAATATCGTAAAGCATCATCCTTACTTTAAACTCCATGTAATTTTTCTCGATGATTCCTTGTTTCTTCACAGGTATGTGTTGCAAACATTCATTTCCGGTCATAAGGCAAAGCTTAAAATTCGGAGATTCCAGGAGAGATATGTGCTCTAGAACCATCTAAAACAATCAGATTGAACTGAACTCATAGAACTGGGACATGTCATATTTATTGCCCATATAGCAGAGTCAAATCTCTGATATTCCACTTTCAGTAAAGTAAGTACTGAATTACTAATTTAATGAAGTAATTAGTAATTTCGTACTGGTCAGCGAAGCAAGAGTTAGTGATTGAAAAAAGAATAAATTACGACTTAGAGTGTAATTAATATAATATGCATAATCTGTTGCGTGGAAGATTTTCTGTAATTCTTTCAAAAAGAATTCAGTCTGATAAACTGCTCAAGTTTTAGATTATTATGTTATTTCTTTGGCGCTTATAACGATGTAATGAATAAATATGCTCCATGTCTAGTGCAGAACAGGTATTTAAATAGTTTTGGTGAACCCAGTCAATTTGTGCAAAAAAGGTTGTAACTTTGAAAAATTAGGATTGATAGTCAAAAAGGTCAAGGGTGGGCGTCTGTGGCTACAGCATCAGTTGACCTTGACATGGAACTGTCTAAAAATATAAAAGCCTAAAACGTTTGTTATATGACCTCACACAGTGGTGTTTGGGAACAAAGATATATTAAACACAAAAGAGTCATATGTGGGAAACTCAACACCTCTGATCACGGAGTGATTGTTACATATGAAACATAACATGAATTGAATAAGGACAATAGGTCATAGGTATATAGATATATCATTGATAGTGAAATAATTATTATTTGAGTCATAATACACTTCGCCCACCCTCCATCAAATCATTATGGATTTCGAATACTACTTGCTACATTTTGTTGTGTTTTTCTGTTTCACTGCATGATAACTTTGATATTAAGTTCTGTGATCATCATTGTTAAAATATCTGCATCATACTTCACCGATACTTTTTTCTAATTTCGAACTATGCGCCTTTAAAATTACAAATGGCTGTCGTAAATCGAAATTCGAATGATTCATGACTTCTTCCTACTTTAAGTTAATGCAGACACTGCACTCTTTAATACAGTATTTGATTGATTTGGTGACGAAATTGTTCTTAAATGTTGTTGCAACCATTGAATTTGCAAAACGCTTGCGTAAATCAAAATTTCTTCAAAGTTTATGTGGTAAGGGAGCACCTTATGGTTTTTAAAGCACAATTTCTATTGTAAGTCTGTAAATTGAGTATGCTATTTACAAAAATATAATACAATCTATGCTCCAAGAATTTTCAACTAGGACATGATTCATGGTATGCCTATATGTATGCAGCTTTGTTAAAACTGTTTCATTGATTTTGCCAGAGTTAAAAAATTGGTAATCACTGGGTTATAGAGTGAGTGAATTTTGAATAAGAATACAGTACTGAAGTGGTGCTTCAGGATCATTGTTCTAATATAAATACCATACCTGAGAAGGGATGTTCAGTGAAACGGACCAGCTGAATTTTTTGTCTTTCATTAACATGACCTGGGAAGGTTGATCAGGATTCAACTGTATATTTATTTTCCGTTCAGCAGTGATATTCTGAAAGGGCAAAGTTTATTACCTCACAAAGATACATGACAAAAAAGAAAAGATAATTGATAAATATTTATCATTATTGAGTAAACATTACGTAGCAATGTTACATTAAGCTGTTTGCTTAGCCCACGTAGGTAATCGGGTCATTCACACTTAGCTATTGTGGTGGCATAGTCATGAAGTGGGCGAAAGCAGCTAAGCCATCAATACATAAAATCACATAACGTCATCGAAGGATGACATCGCAATTAGCAAATAATGCGAAATATCGCTTGCCAACAGGTTTGCACCTGTGACATTAAGCAAATAAGGCAGTTAATAATAGACAATGATTAACAGAGATATGTCAATATTTATATATATATATATATATTAATGTTTATATTTAGGAATGGAAGATTGAAACTACACATTTTGCATTCAAGTGTTTGTAAAAACATTATTTGTCCACAAAATATCCATGGAGCATGAATTCATAATGTATAGAGCTGGCAGATAACAATGAAATACTGCTTCAAATATTATATATGTAGATAAAACATATTCAATACCCACAGTGCTGATGCTAATAAGTTTTGAAATGCTTTCTATGAACTCATTGCTAAACTTATACCGAAAGGTAGATACAGTGCAACTTCATTGAGTTCCATAACACTATACCCAAATTCATGTTTTGGGGCACATCAAAATGAGGTTACACTATATTTCTGAGTTTGTGATGGGTGAACTATACCTTATTATATGATTACTTGAACCAATGCTTAGTTATTGTTTGTTTCGTAACTGGAAAAACTAGACTCCTACACAAAGGTTACAATGTAACTATTTATTTTAAATGAGTTGAACAATGAGTGCTAAATACAAATGAGAAAAAATACACTGAACTTTAATTCTTTATTCTTTATCAAATGTCTAATGGATCATTCTGCACAAAAGATATAAAAATTTCACCTTTAACAGCCTGCTCTGAATATCATTGTTCAGTCTGTCAATGTAAGGCTCTTTCCATTCTGCTTTAGCATATCTTGTAAATACAAGGGAGAAATGAACGTCTCATGACAAATTAATTATTCAATTCAGCTAAATGTATACTAATATATTTAAGCACAGAATTTCAGAATATTTATTTTTTTAAATAAATAGTTACTTCTTTCTAGTCTCAAGTTGATCGGCAGCCTTACTCCATTCAGACAACTCATCATTGCAGTGAGCAAAAGTACAATGCAAACCTGCTATACAAGTCTCCTCAGTGCTAATTTTGATACACAGAAGGACAAAGTATTTTAAGGAAAATGACTTTTAACAGAAACTTCTAATCAGATTCACTTACCTCTCGCACAATTTCATTGCTTTCTTATATTTGCGACACTTAATAAACTTCCATTGTGCTTCATGCTTTTCTCCTAGTTTTTCCGTCATGTTTTTATGTAGAACTGTCTTTGTATGCTTGGAAAATTCTGGGTTATCAAGGAAATTCATGGTGCAGAGAGAACAGTGAAAAGCGCCATCCAAAGTTGTACCTGATAGTACATAGTTAAACATCAAATTAGAAATGTTAACTATAGAATCATTCGCTGTGATTAACCAAAGTTCATGACATTAATGAATGAATTGAGTATTCATTTAAGAATTACGTGAAGCTGAAGCCTCATTGTTGCAATACTTGACTAATTCAGTTCTAGCCGAGTCATCATTTGCCTCAAGTTTCCATATTTTTAGCTCCAAATAGCTGTGAGCAAAGCTACAATCCTTCCCTTCACGGCAACTTCTTGTATCTCTGAAGAAATTTCTGCAATATTTCATGAATGCCAGTTCAATAGCTTTTAAGCAATAGCGATATTCAATTCAAGAAATGCCATTTACCCGCAAAGTGTGCTGGCTTTACTCTTGGATAGCCTCTGCCTTACCACTTGATATTCATACAGTGATATATCCTTACACACCCTTTCAACCGACTCATAAAGTAGCAACTTATTGACACTGTTGCACCATGGGCAGCGAGCCCTAGAACCTAAAGCGTTAACGGTGAAATATATTTTACACAAATAGAGGTATTTCATATAACTGCTTGATTTTAAATTATGTAGTGGCAGGAGATATCAACCAGTATTCTATTCCAATAACACAAACACAAGGAGGTAACAAGTGGATAGCGATACAACAGTTATCTTGGCAATCTCAGATAATATTAATATGGAAAATGGATATCTAGCCCAGGGTTTACAAGTGCAGAGTCTGATTTTCAAAATACTATGTTGGGACGTATTTGGTTACTCAGTGCCGGTATTGCATTTTATTTTATTGCAAAGATTATGATCAAGAGCTTATTATAACTAGTGGACTATACATTATCTTTTGAATTTTCTTATTGTATCAATAACACTCTCAACTTTAAATTAATAAAAGCCATCTTCAGCAGAGCTAAAAAACTAGAGGTAGGACTTTGCTGGTCCCAATTTTCAGAAATTATCAGGTATTAAACAAGCACTGCCTATAACACAAAACGCATAGTCAATAACTACTGTCATGGAAGAATTTTGTAACTTAGTCTACAGGTTGCACAGCATTATTTTCCCTCAGATTTTTAAAGCTTTATAATTTAGAAAAATTCTACTACTAAAACTTCTAAAACAGAACAAAAACTCCTGATGTATACTCACGTCTCCCCACCCCAATATCCATTTCCAGTATAATGCGCGGGATGAGACTGTAACAGTTTCTGCAGGCGTACAAGAATCTGCCTCCATTTGTCTCCTCGTCTAAGAACTTCTTGTAGTTAGATAACCAATCAGTGATGTTATTTCGCTGAAGCAAGTGTGTATGCGATTCACTTATATACCATTTCTTTTTTCTCTTCTTGTTGTGCTTTCGCACAGCGGTATTCGCCTCTCCGGCAGGAGGGGCTGGAGGGGGCTGACAAGTAGGTTCCTCATGTTCTAGTGTAAATTTATCATTGTTAACATATCATCGTTTAGAAAAATATTGCTATCATCAATCACACAAATCTCACACAGTCGAGTGACAATTGCAGTAATACAATTTATTACTCGAACCAAGTTGAGTGTTTCATTACATCGAGTGAAGTCAAAGCATTTTGTAATGATATGCATGAAGGAAATTAAATCTTTTAAATTAATAAAATAAATTCTAGAAGTCAAGTCGGTTAGATCTCTTGAGAAGTTGATGAATGTCATACCCCAGCTGTGGCATTGTTAACAACCGTATGCTGTATATCATATATGAATGAGGTTGAATTAAAACAAAATGAAATACTATACAAATTTGTATAGTGAGTAATCCAGTGGAATGCTGGTTGGTTCATGTTTGATAACACATTCGATCAAAGAAAAGGTAATAAATAAGTAAGATCAGTAAATAGCACCTACCAGGAAAGGCTATTGACTGAATCAGTTCCTGTAAATATACTCCATGGTCTGATAATGCTTTCCAGACATTAAACTCCTCAATGCTGTGGGCTTTGTTACATTTAAAGCCCTTAAAACACTTTATCTTGTGATAGCAGATTAGTATCTCTTCTCCCTGATATCCAAAAGAATATTTCGGAAAATAACATAGCAGATAACTTCATTCCACAGAATCACTGAAAAGGATCGTCATTCAACGATTCAAGGTTTTGCCCAGATCCTCATCCCATCACCATAGAAATTGGACAACATTAAAACCTTCTCTTATTATTAACAGGTGCCATGTGCAAATTTCATGGATCCGGGTAAACAGGTGTGGGATTACATCTAGAACAATTGACAGAGATACCTTCGTATTTCTATTGCAATCACAGTGTAGACACTAAGGTAATGTTCTTTATTACAAGATACAGGAATGTTTTTGCTTGATAGTCAAAACAAGGATTCCGACTTTTACCTTATTGTAATTCGACCTATCGCACCAAAACCAATCAAAACAACATACCGCAGTTCTATGGAATTCTCGTATTTCTATGAAGTTTCCATCTCTCTTGGCAATTAACTTAATATTCCCAGTGCATCTGTAAAATAAACAGAATACGAGCCAATGAATACCAAATTATTTTCATGTCTCCACACAACATATAGAAACGGGGTTAAGCTTTTGTTAGAAGCTTCAATTTCGGCACATCTATTATAAAAAGTGTAGCAACGTACTTATGGTTCAAGCTACATGTTCCGATACGCTCAACTTTGCCATCTAGTCTCGGCCTCGTAAAACAGTTTCTGCAACCACAAAACAGCTTCACACGTTGCTGTAAAAGCTTTCGGCTAATCAAAGTAGTTGCTCCAGTGTCGTTCATTGTACAAAATTGCCCCTATAGGCAAACCTGCTCTTGATTTCCCGTTGATTAACTCCTTTTACTACTAAAAGTTGAATTCAATCATATCTATGTATCAAAATATAATCATATTTCATATTTTCATTACATGATACCATTCATTTTATAACATATTTCACTAAACATCCCATATCAGATTATTTAATGTACGCAGCGAGGTTCTATCATATGTACCTTTATTTACCCTCGATTCCGACGTAACAAAACACAAATATGAGTGGGAGTGTACACATACAATACACATCAAACAATTTTGTGGGTAATAGATCGATGGTTCTCAACCTCTTATCATCTAGCACCCCCTATTTGATGATTGCACGGGCTAAGGCCCCCTACATTCAATTCTACAGATAAATGGTAATAGATTGCATTGAATTACGCAATAAAATTTTTAATTTTTAATTTTGGAGATTTTAGGTAAAATTAAAATATTTTATAACTGAAAATGATGGTACCATTAAATTTATAAACAATTACATTAAAATATGTTGTTCCTGGTGCTAAGGTATGTAATACATTTACATTATACGTGATAAATAAGTGCGTGAGCGGCCATGAAAATTTTTCCTACTTTATAAAATCATCACGATACAGAATATATATTACTCTACTTCAATGCATAAAATCACAAAATCTTTCTAATTGAAAAAATCCGAACAAGTTCTAGTTTCTAGCATATAACGCAACCCTGTGTTCTCCAGTGAAAATGACAATTTTATACCACATTACAAAGTATGAACATCCATGAAGTCGTAGAATATATAGACGCATCGGTAGCACAAAGTGAGTTGACAGACATGAAAAAGATGACTCATCGTACTATTGTGGTGACCAGACTGTTTAGTACAGTGGTTCTTAACCTGGTTTTGATCGAACCCCACGGGTTTGTTGAGTCAGGCTAAGGGGTTCGGCAGAGGTCAAGAATTCTAAGACTATTTTCAACAATCCTATTTATGGCGGAAAAGGTAAAAACATTCATCAACAAACATTTCAAAACATATTCTTTATTTAGTAACATTTATCACGGTGCGTCAGGTTCCATACTATTATTAGTAAACAAATCTGCATATTCCTTCAATTTCCCGTTTATTTCTTAACAAATTAGAAGCTTATGTGTGTGCGTCCGTTCCGTTCAACCCGCTCTTCTTATTCGTGACGTCACCTATGTTTTAAAGAAATCGTATTTCATTTTCCAATTACGAAGGGTTCGGTGAATGGACCGATGAAGCTTGCAGGGTTCAGTACCTCCAATAAGGTTAAGAACCACTGTTCCAGTAGCTAAACTAAATTCGCTTTTCCCAGCCTAAAACTTTCCCGCTTTTGGGTGTTGCCCAACAATCTATTGAGAAGATAAATTAATGAACTTGAAATTATTCACTTTTTGAGTAGTCAAGCGCCAGTTGGCTTGTCAGTATAAACACAAAAGCAACACCAGAACACTAAAAACGATCAGTTACACTGGTTTAATAGTCCTTTTTATTTATTTATGTATTTTTCTGTTTGCTGCTGATGCTGATCTGGACAAACTGTGATTAGCATTACTGAGCCGAATCCGAGCTGTAAGCACTCGTGTTACACAAGCTACCCCGACCGTAATTTCCGTTCCATGCATACATAATACTATTTTTCGTAACGCTAGGAGGCAGCCATAAATAGTACCACAAAAACACAAGGCTGTGCTATCCTGAAATGCGTTCTAGTCTAGTCTGGATGTTAACAATGGCACGGGCATTTTATATTCAACAGTGCGCTATACCAGGACTGCTGTGCTGATATTATATTTTCTCTCACTTCCCATTTAGTTTTGTATTCGGGGAAACCCCAAGCAAACTACCAAGTATTGAATCAAACCTGTGACGTATTTCTAAAGAATCCTTCTAGCAGTTCGATTCTTTTGTTTTGATCACATGGTGTCGACCGAGAAATAAGTTTCGCTGTTTTGTTCCCATTATACACAAATTCATGTATGTTGCCTACGCGTTGCGCAAGGATGGACTCTCATAAGAATCAACATTCTCTACAGTTTACAGGTTACATGGTCTAATAGCGGAATGAACGTCACGGTTGTCGTTCCCTAATTAGTGTTATGTATATTTGCGTTTGTTCCGTGCCGTACCATATAAATTATTCTCTGCATTGTTCGTTTTTACGTCGTATATGTGGTTGTTCCGGTCTTTACGCAACCATATTATGGTTCAAGCTGTACTCATGTGATCTTCATACCGTGTTTACATTAAGGGAATAATGGTTTCTGGGAGGGTAAGTCACTTACAAATCGGGAATATGACTTAATAATGGGTATATGCAGCAAAATGCAGCAACTACCTTCAGTGTAATAAGTAATTACGTGTACTATGTGCTGGTGTATTAAAATTCCTATATGTCATTTTTTTTAACAAAGCTAGTGATAAAGTTAAATAAAACACAGTTTTGAAGAACTGTAATGGAAAATACACTGTTACTTTGGTGGGAACAGCCCTACGCGACATATTATATCCGTTGTTACATATGTATAGGAAATAACATGATATGTATCCATCCGTATGAACTAGAATTGAACGCTACATTGCCAGCATGGTCGGCCATATGCGACCTATCGGTGCTTACATTCACACAAAACTCCTCTTGAACTGGCTAGTCAATTTGTATGGCTAATTACTACGATCTGTTTGAAATACTTATTTTTCTAAACAAATACTTATTACTGTAGACTGTGGACATTGGAATAAAGGTTGAGTGGAATGAGTCGTCAAATACGCTGCAGTATATGTCTACATGTGAACGATGGTGTGAATCGAAGGGGTTGGGAAATTCGCAATTTTCAGTATGAAATTAGATATTAACAGCAATCTGGGAGAGTGATTGCACATCGAAATATAAATATTTAACCTCCGCTGAATGATGAATATTGCTGATCGGCGTCATGCTTCAGTAATTATAGAGGTCATAAGTTCGTATTATAACTCCTCCATCTTAGAGGAACACGAGAAAATTGAGTAGCAATTAGTAAAGTAGTAGTCTACTGCAGATTGAACCTCTAATCCATAAATTGAGCTCTGAGAGTATCACCAAAACATTTCACTGCAGAGAAATTAGATTTCGGTGCCTTATCACCTTTACTACACAAAATAATGACGACGTCGCGACCACAGAGTGTTGGATAATAGAGGTTCACCCTGTACTAGTAGGATTTTAGGATTTTCACAATATTCAGATTCCACTATGTTTCTAGTTACATGTAGCTTATGATTTTATCTTTACATTAAAAAGGAGACTGAAAAAATGCACTAACAATTAAACCATTATCTCATACAGCCTCAAACATTCGTAAAAATGACTCTTACACGACTAGCAACTGGGACTAAAAATTGGAAAATCATTCTTATGGTCAAATCTTATTTCATGGATTGCAAAGCAGGAGTAGTTGACTCCTGGCAGTCAGCTAAAAAGTCGCCAATCAAAGCCTCAATCTACACTGGTCTGTTTATTTTTGGACTGTGCAGCAACAGAACCATTCCCAAGGAGCGCTCATTCGAACAAGCCCTGGTATCTATAACCAACGATACGGTACTATTAAGCGATAAAGTAAGGAACAAAGAAGCAGACTCCCATGTTCAGAGACTATCCACATACATAGCTAAAGGTCAACTGCGCTACAGGAATTTGGGATTGTTTTCTGTCGTTTACTACTCAGAATATGACAAAGACAATAAGTTTTATGAATCGCAATATGTTAAACCGAAATGGAGCGAGTATCCTAGTTATATTGTGGACGTTGGATTTTTAAATTGTTGGTGGTATTTGCAATATTGCACAACTGACTATGACATAAATTTTGAGGAAATACCGAAAGACCTAAACACAAGAAAAGAAATTGCAATGGACTACTTCAACCGACTGCTTGGTGTATCCTACTTTGGTAACCCAGCTCTTCCATTATCAGAGCAAAATAAAGTAAAAGAGATTAAGTTGTAAAAAGGCAAATACATAATAATAGGAGATTACAAAGCTCTCGTATATCAAAGCTATCTGAACTGAACTTCAATAAAATAAGTAAAACTCTTTCTTTGTATTATGTTGCACTGTCTTGATTGTAATTTTAGTACGAAATCAGGTCAGAGTCAAGTCAAAATGTATTTATCAAACATAATCTACGAATCTGTTCTAGATATGGATACAGTGAAAATTAAGATTAAGATTAATTAAAATTAACCAAAAAAATCCATGTAACATGGGTTGTTTTAGAGTAGTATGATGGTTTAGATAAAAGAAATCAGGAAAAGTAGATATAATAGCACGATTATGATCAAATCTAGGCACAATATGAAATGGTTATATATTCTGGAATGCTTTTATCTAGGCCAGAATTTCTACGAGTGTATAAATGAGCGTATATATATATTCCGTGTATTGAAAAATCGATCACACAGCTCAGTTTTACAAACAGTTCATGAATGTTGTATAAATGTAGACCTCAAGGGAGGTTGAACAGTGAATACTGATCACACTAGCCAGCAGGTATTTAAACACCATATAATTTCAGTACCATATAATAGTACCACTGGCATCTATTAAATTTCATTCTTTGAAAATAAACTGAAAGAATTGAACTATTCTAGAATCGTTTGGCATTTGAACTTTGAGGGTTCTAAATTCTGTACTGTACATCCATAATCTCATCAAGAAAAAATGACGGATTGTAATTTTGCTAAGATAAAGTACAGTAGCAAATGAAACTGACCTGACATAGATTAAGATTTATTGGGCAATATAGGTTACAAAAATTATGCCACAAAAACTTCTATTGGATAAAGAAACTTCATTAGTGCTGTACATCAAGTATGAAAGGAGATGCTGGGAAGCCCCGTGTATTATATACAGAGCATTGTTTAAACTTACATGGCTCAGCAGCCCAAGCATAGCGTACCTTACTCACATATTCAAAAGCCTTGATACACTTTTCCCCACGGATGATGACAGTATGAGCAGTATATGCCGCAATGTGTGCAACACTCCAGTCGGAACTCTTTTCAGGATCTGTGACATTACAGACACTAGATTGGCAGCAGACCTGTTGAAGAGAGGATATACTTAAATGGTAGCATGCATAATATATAACAGATGACCTTGCATGTAACAAGTTTTGGGAGTGGAAATATTATTAGGGATGTACAATACAAAACTTCAAACCCTTGAGATTCATAATTCCTCCAGAGTACTCTTACCAACAATATACACCACCAATGAATTTGATTTGCTTGCTACAAGCCAGTCCAGGCAAAATTTAGATAATTGTGATAGAAGGTAATCATTTTATTTCCACTTAATATATACTGTATATTCAGAAAATCATTAGGTTCACTTCCCAGGAAGAACCGTTTCTATTGCCTGTATCTCATGTATTTTTTTAACAGCTATGATCCCAAACTCCTCTTTATTGTAAATATCTAATTACGACTATGCTTTTCTTAGTGATACAACATAATCGTAATATGAATATTTTTTGGTACATATTCGTAAAAAGTTGAAAAAAAATAATGGGTAACCCTTCGTTGCAGGCCCGAATTTCCCCACGATTTTCTAATCTCAAACATGACAGGAAAAAAAAATATTGAAAAAACGACTGGAATCAAACTTCCATGTAAGAGTATTGAAAAAAATTAAAACCTGAAAGTGTCCTTGATCATGGACTGCTAGTTCCTGGTATTTAGAATATTCTATTATCACATCGTGCTCGCTATTTTCCGTCAACTTTTCAGGAAATGGGCCATCGTAAACTTCTGTCTCTCCATAGGCTGAAGATAAACCACCGGCCACGAGCCGTATGCCAACATCTTGCTTGTCTCTTATATGAACACTGAATGAAATCAGGTAGTGTTAGGTACATAAAATATTGCAAAAATATTGTCTTCATATGCTTGCATCTTTGGCAATGCACAGAGTTAAGTACCCCAAAGATAAGTCAATGTAACACGCATGTCTACTGTCTAGCAACTTTTAGAACATCTATGAAACAAGGAATAAGAATTCTACCTTCCAGATGGAGAGTCGTTATCAGTTAGATCCATGGCAACAGCCATAAATGTATTTGGCATTTTTGAGTTAGGAACATATCCTATATCAGCTGTTTGGTGCCATCTTACTAACTCATAGCTTCCCACACTCGATGTAGTTGGTCCTAGTTGAACGAATCCGAATGAGAATTCTGGATCAGTTTGAGCTCCCGTTCCCTGGAACCAAGATCTCCTCCAATTCTTAATCATAGCCGGAAACGTACACTGATACAACTCCCGATTAAACACAGCATTCGCTTCACCTAGATTTAGAAAGTAATGATCCTGTATATTATCCATATGTAAATGCAAAATACTGCAACATAAGTCCCAGATTTCAACGAATTCTCAGTAAGAGATTTCAATATCCGGCAAGTGATCAAACTCCTAAACAATTTACATAGCTCTTGCTAAAAACGGGATTCATTTATCTGTAATGAAAATGGAAGCTTTTAAAACTGCTACTCTATTTTAATACCTTGGTACCAAATTGCACCCTTTATGGTCATGTTAAGAAGAGGATGGATCATTGCATTCCACAGAACACTATTTTTCGACGGAATACTGCTAAAGAGAATAACAAACATATCATAAATTATGAAATGACATAACATATTGATGTTAACCAATCACACACCTTAATTTGAGTCCACATTCAGAAAGAGCAGCTGGAGGAGACCAAACTTCTATAGGGGTTCCGCCCCAGCTTGAAGCAATCAAACCGATGGGTACTTGTAGATGATCGTACAGACCTCGACCATAGAACCAACACACAGCAGAGAACTCACCCATTGTATCTTTGTAAACAGGGATAGAAATTTCACAGTGAAATAGTGCAGCCGCGTAATATTTGAGTTAAATAAACCCCAGTTCTGGTGACAATCGAAAGGATACTCACCAGGTGATGGAATAGACCAAACTTCCCCAATGCTTTGAATGTCATACAATGGAATATCAGACTCAACTCGACCCACAGTAAACACTCTTATATTAGGATAATTGGAAGTTTTATTCAACTCCTCTGTTGCATTGTAAACCTGTTAAAACCTGCATGTTAAAGTGTTGCCAACTTGCAGGGATTTTATTTGATTTGTAAACTATAAACTTAAAAAACCTACACTTGAAATGGACATCTGCATATTACTTTGACCACTGCATATCCAGACATCACCAAAGATAACATTTTTCAACAAAATCCACTGCAATAAACCAGTATAATCATGCACACCCTGAATATCAGTAGTTTTTCCTGCTGGCTGTGGCTTAATCGTGACCGACCAAATGCCATGTTTGCCATCAAAACCTTGTTAACAAAAAAAGAGTAGGAAAATGAAGTTTACGATGATTGTAAGTTGCATATAAGTATACCTCTTCCAACTTTTGTACTATATTGGTCCTGGACATTCACTGATATATTTACGGTGGCTCCTACGATGCCATATCCCCATATAACCGCATGATGTGGTTCTCTTTGAAGGACCATATTGTTTTGGTAATATGAAGCAAAGGCGAAACTACTTTCCATCATGTGGCCTAAGAAGGAAAGTCGTCATTTATAGAAAAACGAAGGTTACAAGCGATGTCTAATGCATTACCTTCATTTCTTGCAATGGCAATTCGTTCTGTACCAGCACCTGGTTGATACGCATAGATCAGTACAGAAGTATAAAGAAGGTGTACAATAATACCAGTTATCATACTGATATCTAAGTAAAATGCTATTTTATTCTGCAAAGAAAGGATTCAAAATTCACTGGGATATAAATCTGGATACAGTACTAATAACAGTATGAAGTGATTGTACTTAGCCATCTAGCGGTTGGAAGTTTTAACTTCAATCAACGGTTATGAATGAGCCAACAGTGACATCAAGCGGTTGGATATATTTACTTCATCTAACGCCTTTAAATGAACTTCTAATGATCCAATCACGCTAAAACTAGCACATATGAGACGTAATACATGAACTAAGGAATAAAGATTCGTAAATATATATTGTACATTCATGGTTGTGTCATATATAGTGGGGCGGCAATTGGTCCGCGAGAAATAGGTATTCGAGATTAGAAATAGAATTTTAACGGTTAACCTTAATCAATCGACCCAATTTGTTAAAGGGATGTTGGTATATGTATAAGGTCTGATATGTGCTAATTTGAGCGTGATTGGATCAATAGAAGTTCATTTATAAGCATTGATTGTACTTTGCCATCTAGCGGTTAGGAATTTTTACTTCATTCAACGGTTAAAAATGATCCAACAGTGACATCTGGCGGTTGGAAATTTTTACTTCAGCTAACGCTTATAAATGAACTTCTCATGATAAATTTCAACCGCTAGATGTCACTATTGGATCATTTATCACCGTTAATTGAAGGAAAAACTTCCAACCGCTAGATGGCAAAGTACAATCAAAGTAACTTTTCATACTCTCATCGAGTCTACCGCCGATTTGATGATATTAGCACAATATCTAAAAATATTTTCCGGGTAGCTGGATTGAGGAGTTCGTTCAATACGGATGATAAGATTTAGGATATCGGATACATAAATAAAATTTAGTTTTGTTCCATTCTCATGGAACTAAACTGGAAACAGTATCACTCCTTTCCAACTACGCAAGCAGCAAGTCTGATATCCTTTCTTTCCCTCAATCTTACTCCATTCGTCGTTCATATAAGACAATCATTTCTCAACTATCAAATCTTTATTTCATTACAAAAAAATCAGGTTCTTCCATTGTAACTTCTTTGCTAATCCGCTGTTGGAGTTGTCTTCTAACCTCAGGGGTAATTTTTTCATGCGTCTGATACTTCAATAGTTCTCTCAAACTCTCCGCTTGATCGTCTGAAACATCGTTTCTATATATCTCTATAAAAGAGAGCAAACACTGATGCCACAAAACAGGGAGATCACGCTTGTCATTGCGAAACTGGAAAAAATGGAACACTAATGCGTCAACAACTCGAAACGGCAGAGCATATTTTTTTGTGATGAGAATTTTCAAAATTATGCTGTTAGCTCCATTGTAATGCATTTCAGCTATTTTGAGCATTGCAGCACTAGCATGCAAAACAGGGATGCTGCACTTTGCCAAAACGCTTCCAATGATAGTAGCTTCTCTCAAGGTACAGGTGCCCTCTTCACAAAGAGGCAATATGATACCTTTGAAAAACGCAGCAGGTTTATAAAGAGCTTTTTTCAACGCCATGAAAAGATGAAAATTCAATCTCTTATAGTAATGGATGTCGTCACGAACACGTGGCAACAAAACAAGATTGTAAAATCTTTGAGCCATCTGGGCATTGAGATTGGATGCGAATATACGAGTGGCCTGGTACATAGCAGCGGCGCTCCAGGATTCCGGTTCAGTGATATACAAGATCTCTTCCCAGTTCTTTAAATTTGGCAAAACTTTGAATGCTTTTGGCAATTTTCCACTCCTGTATCTCGACAGAATTTTCTGAACGTCCTTGTATACTTCAATTATTCTCGGATCTAGATCCGGCATTGGTTTCTCTAGATCTGGCATTATTGACGCCACGTCTGTTTTCTTTTCTGTGATCTTTTCCATAATAATGTCTGCTAAAGTTCGTCTTACTGGTGGGTTCGGATTCATAAATGATTCTAATGCTCTTTCGTCCTCTGGATTGATCACTACTTCATCCTGATAACCTGTGTCCACAAGTTTCGCCGATTTCGCCAATGAAGGCCATTCTTCATCTTCTTCATCAGAATCTGCAGTATCTGTTCCTAATTTAACATTCCCAGATGTGGATTTTGAAATGTTGCTGCTAAGTTCTATTTCATTTTCAAGTTCTTTTTGCTGTTCTATGGCGGCTTCTAAAATATGTTTTGTGAGTTTGCTCCCCACAACATCTTCTTCTTCATCCTGCCTTAGTCGAATTTTTTCTGCACGATGAGAAACATCCTTGGCAGTTTTATCCGCTACTATGTCTTGTGCAAGGTCACTTCTTTCTTTAGAAATAACAGGTTCTGCTCTTTTTGCACGCAATTTCTTACTTTTGCCCATGCCCACTTTCACAGGTAATTACTGGCTATTCGCAATAAGAAAACATTAGTAGTATCTTTTTTGACTATAGAATAATAAATATGAAGAGTAAACAATTGGAACAAACGTACAGGCGGTGGTCCCCGACTTGCAATGGTTAGACTTAAGATGGTACGAAGAGAAAGCCGTACTTTTGAGTTTTGAATTTAATCATCTCCCGGGCTAGTCCTATACAAAACGACCCTACCTCATCTTACTGGACAGTGGCAGCTCCCAGTCACCAATGCCAATATTTGACCTTTTCACAAGTTTAAGTTACTTTAAGTATCAGCTCTGAATATCAGAACCCTTAATGATGAAAAGGAGTATGCCAACAACTTTGCACTAGCCTGAATACTGGTTAACGAGAGAACGGAGGCAACCAATGGCTGTATTGGTTCGGCACACATAACGAATTACGAAATACCTAACACTTCTGTCACTTCCTAAAAAAGGAAATGGGCTTTCCTAAAATCATTGAAATTATACACATTTCTGCTCACTGAATGAAGTCTGAATGCCATGCAATAGGTTTGAATTGATATTATTTTGCTCCGCATCAAGCATCAAAAGTTTCGCTCAGTCCTTGAAAAATATAGCAAGTTTCAAAAGATGTTGCGGAAAAATTATTCCGCGGAGATAATGAAAGCGCATTATTCTCCATTCTGTGAAAATTTCGCAGTGATGCTTTTCCTGCTTCGGTTATATTTTCACCAATAAAACACTAAAATAAATGGCGTAACCTGCCGCCATGTGGTATTTTTATTGACGTGAATCAATGAACCTTGACCCTTGCTAACAAAAACGCAGCCGAGCTGTGTCCTATCAACCGAAACGAAATATTCATGTGGTAAAACATGAAAACGGGCTATGTACGGGTCATATTTTTATGAATATATTGTGTTTCATTCTAATTTGGCGTTTTTTTTCTTAGGATTATTCACTACGGAATGTCGTTTCTGGTGGCAACACTCCTTACTGCCACCTATATCCGTTGTCAAGGTGAAATGGATATTTCAAATAAATACAATTCCTACAAGTTTCATTTCCCATATTAGCTATAGAATTTTCTTTTGTGTAAAATTACGTCTTATGTGAATAGTGGATGCTGCAGATACGCCAATTATGCAATTTGAATGCGAATTAATTGCGTAAATGCTAGCGGAAAAAACACATCCGAAAGAACATACCTCAGCGCAACCTTGTGTGCAAATTTGAAAATTGTTTTGCCAATTATGACAAACAATAGAGTTCTTTTTTATATGGTCATTTCCGCCCGAAAATTCATCATTCTTGCTAAAACTTTCGAGGTGTTAGCACGATTATTAAATACTCAGGTAAAAGAGGTTGAAAACTTTTTTTTTCTGAAATTATTCGAAACGATGGGAAAAGGAGCACGTTGCAAGATTGCGCGGTCGAAGGTACCACTTTAGTTAACCAAAAATCGATGTAGTTAAAACTATTTTGTTCATATATTTCATTTAAAGTTAAAATCCCATCGATATCGTGATTAATCCGACATTTTACGAACGTTGGAAATTAGAAGGAGAATTTTTATGAAATCATGTGATTCTGCTCGTTGCTGTCAACAGCTTTATTACCTCCGTTACGAACTTTTGACCTCACGATTAAATTGACTTGTTTACAATTTTTCTTCAATGCACGTTGCAATTTACTAGGCTAACTCGATATTACGCGGAAATATTGATTGTATTTCAAGCAAATGCTGTTACATAAATAGTGTGACATATTCAAATAAATAAAATCAAATTCACTGTTTTCCAGAAGTTCCTAGAGAGGTTCGCGAGACTGTTGTGGTGTTGCTGTCCTTGTTTTGGTCGTAAAGTGAGTTATGATTACAATCGACACTTGAATATAACATTACATTACTGCAATACAAAGCAAAAATATCTGTTTTTTTATGTAGGCAAAAAATGAGGGACTTGATATACCGTACGGACAGGAGCCTACTAGTAGTAAGAAATTTTATTTGAGATACAAATTTACTTTATTTCGTACTGAAACAATTATCATTGGAATATGTATAATACAGATATTGTCATTGTTTTTGTTTACAGTTAAAACTACACTTCTATTTATCTATATTTTGCATAACCTGTTAATTTCTAATGCTATAGTGGATGAGATCGTCAAGCACACTGAAAAGACGGTCGAAGATGGTGAGTTATTTCACGTATACACAATATAGGCTTTTCAAAAGAGTGTAGACTTTAGATTGAGTTCGTAGAATATAGTACAATACTGTACATTACAATACAATACTGTAGTTAGTAGCACCTAAAAATGTCATGCAACTGGCATTCAAAGATCTCTAATATATACAACAGTTCCTACATCGGTGATAGCAGAGATTGTGGAGAGCCCCGTTGAACATAATGATCATGGCGGTAAGCTCTATATTTCGAACTGAGAATGTGCCTGATGAAATTGTCCATAATTGTTAACTAATCTTAATTGAAATATATATCTATTCAGTCTTATTTAAAGTTTACATCTACTATGCCCTATTTCAACAAATCTGCAGCTGTTGCAGGAATGGATACAGTTGCATGTGATAACAAGCTGATGGATGCTGGTGGTATAGCCTAAGCTAAATGTTTAGTGAAATTAACTAGACATCATACATTACTAGGCTACACACAATATACAATATATACATATACACAATATTGATTCTTACCTATTCTCTACAACCATTATCCTTTTTCGTTGTAATTTTCACGAATGAACATTAATTTTCTTTACAGACTCTGCGATCTGTGCCATCCAGGTAGACACATCTTCTATCCAGAAGGAAAATGTATCATTAGGAGCAAAAGAAGAGGGTACCTGATCATTTGAACATTATTCACAAACCATGTGTTTTAGTAAGTAAATATTTATCTTCCTCACAGACTCTATCTCCGGCCCAGAAGTGGTGGTTCCTGCGATCTCTGCCATCCAGGAAGACACAGCTTCTATCCAAGATCAGAATGAATCTGCTGGAGCAATAGAAGACGGTAACTGATCATTTTGATATTGTCATATTTCATTCTTACCTGCTCCAACCAACTAAAATTCACACACATGAATATTTCCTGATTTTCAGTTCTCGGAGTGCCAGATCTATCAAGACCTGGTTTGTACTCAAATGGTATGTATCCACATTCCTAGAACTTTACCAAATTCTCATATCCATTTTTTTTGTAGATTTCTTGCTGCAGCTGCACGCTACGAACATCGTTCACTGCGGTAATATTCTAATTGCAATTAGAAGCAGAAGTTTGGAATGATAAAAAAAACTTACCTATATTATTATTCCATCATAGCTTTTGCTGGAGCCTTCGCAGAACTTGAAGATTTGGATTTGGTGCAAAATGAAGACGCTTCGGTGCAGAGTGATGACGCTTCGGTGCAAAGCGACCAGGAGGATCTCGGTAGGAGTTATAGTGCACGCACACTTTATAGTAGTTTAATTATTTAGGAGGAGATATGTATTTATTTTTAATATGATCCATTCCGAAGACACCGCTTCTCTCTAAGAGCAGAATGCATCTGCTGGAGAAATAGGAGATAGAGCTTATTATTCAAATATTGTATCGCAATAGCCATATATCATTTTTACCTGCTTTTCTTCAACGAACTAACAACACAACTCAAATTCTCACACATACATATTCCCTGTATTTCAGTTCTTGGAGTGCCGGATTTATCAAGACCCGGTTTGTACTCAGATGGTATGTATCTACATTCTTAAAACTTGACTAAATACTCACATGCCCTTTTTTTCTTGTAGATTTTTTGCTGCAGCTGCATGCTACGAACGTCGTTCGCTGCGGTAATATTTTAATTGCAATTAATAGATTATATTGATTATTAAACAAACGAAAAAAAATTATTCACATTTTCTTTCACCATAGCTTTTGCTGGAGCCTTTGCTGTCTTTGAAGATTGGGATTTGATGCAAAATGACTTCTCGGTACAAAGCGACGACATCTCAGTACAAAGTGATGACATTTCTGTGCAGAGTGACCAGGAGGATCTCGGTAAGGACTATAGTGCATGCACATTGTATAGTAGTTTAATTATAATTTTAATAAATATCAGCACTACTCTATTCTTTATTCTCTTTGACAGTGTGTAACAGTGCCATTAGGCAATACGCAGATGGGATCGCCATGGACTGGTACTAAATCAATGCAAGCACGCTATGCAATGACAGTATAAAGATAAGTTTTATTTAGCTTTACCTTAGCACCTACAATTATATAAATCAGAGATTTCAATTTCATGATAATAGCATTAAGTTAGATTCACTTTGATATGCAGGTCTCCTTTTTTAATTTACCTGTCAAGCCTTGTGGCTCCCCGATACCAATTTAGTTAGTATAAGGTACAGTATAAATATAACTTATTTTTGTTTCCCACATTCCCCCTTTTGTGTCACCTTAATGTAGTATCGTATCTGAATAAGTCACTAGGGCCATCCGATTTGAAACCTCTGATCTATATCATAGATATTGTTCAACAAGAAAACTCATAGTTTGGTTTTTAGCAGGTGAATATATTTGGCTACAAGTCGTTATCCAATTTACTCACAGTAGTTTTGGAAAGTCATCAAGTATGATGGCTTACTCCTGTCAAATCTGTCCAGACAGCAAGTGAAAAAGTAGATGGAAACTGCAGCGACAAATTTACCTATATTCTAGTTTACTAATGAAATTGAACTGAATTGAATGAAATGAAACTGTTTTTCAACGAAATATGAGCTTTTTTTTATGCTCCATTCTTTTTATTTGCGTCAAAATAATATATATATATCAAATTTATTTTCACATGCTTGCTTCTTTTTTTTTTTTTACGTGTAATACCAGTTTTAATGGAATAAATAGCTTTGCTCTTTTTGTTATACCTTAAAATCTGTGTGTTTATTTCGGTCTCTTGTGTTCATTTTGCTTTACGTTTAAGTGTTTTGTGTGTTCATTTGTGATATACCACATATTTTGGATTACACGTAACACCTTGGTGTAAGAAACTATGTTTTCACCCAATTTAAAGCCCTTTTTCAAGAAAAATTATGCCTGGACAAGTGTTATGCATTGAAAATTGCACTAGTAACTCATTGTATTCATTGTATGATTCTTTAAAATGACCTTACTTCGTGTTAGCAGTCTGTAATCATCATCAACTGTGTCTTACAGGAGATGAAATAATGGATTCTAGTGTAGATAAGGTGTACGCACACTTGACAATATGTGATTTGATTTCAAGGCATTACTTGTTTGACTTGTTTTCTTTTCATTACTGTTCACTGCATTATTTTCAACTGGTATTCTAATATCAACCCATATTGGTGCTAAAGTAATTACAATTTTCAGAAGTTCTAACCAGGGAACTATTCAGATTGTTACACAATTGGTTGATGTAATTGATTGAGTTGATGAATGTTATCACAAAAAATACCTACCAAAGAGTCATTATTGAATTGATATCCATAAGGAACATTCACATTCGTGCCCTAGGTTCCCGATTCCATTTGTGACTGAATATGTCCCTGGTTATAATATAAAATAGGTTAATATAGAGAAAATTTAACATATCTTATGCTTGACAGAGTGACCATTGTAGAACAAGCATCTGTGATGGAATTTCTCTTGACGCAAGCGTCCAGATTCTATGAGAATTTGTCTCTTGAACAACCGAATATGAAAAATTGCTCGTCACACTTCTTACCTGCATATCGGTCGCCAACAGTATGATTTCCTACCTTTCGACGACCAGGTGCCTAGTAACATTCAATTATGATCTTTATCGCTATTCTTTCTGTTGAATACGTTATACTAGAGGCATCATACGGGTTACAAATCAGAGTTATTATCATGGCCTCTAAAAGGTTGCGAATCCTGAAAATATTTCTAGGAAGGTTCGACAGTTGACCCAAAATTTGCGAGAAAATTTGTTCCTTATGCTCTATTTTTGTAACACGAAAGATGCCAGTACATCTGAGTAATATCAGCATTGGTAAAATAAACGATGAGTCGAAAATCTGAATTCAATTGAACAGAAGAATTTCACAGGTACTGTAGGTGTAGTGAGTAAGGTTTACACTGAGCAAACTAAATATTTCAGGGAAGATTGCGTTCGGATTGAGGAACTGCAGAAAATAGTATCCACTTAACCTGTTGAACACAAATTTATTATGTGAATGACAAAAATTCTCCCAAAGAAACAATATTACAAATTTTCCTACAGTGAACAGCGACTTCAGCTATATTACAATGTAAACCTCAAGTTTCAAGAAAAATTAGTTAAAACAAACGTAATAAAATAACAGGTAAACCGAAAATACTGTATGTTCACATGAGTAACCTTAATTTATAGCTTTCTTCATTTGCAATATACAATCATTTTACTCTAGGTAGTAACAAACTGTAAGACTAGGACATACATCAGAACTTCTGATAGTCCAAGATAGTCACTATTTCTCATAACAAAGTATTGAGTATTTAGGTGATCCAGTCTTATCATTATGAATGCTCTCGCAATGTAATACTAATTGCTACGGGCAAAAGATATTGTTTCGATGCATTCTCTTTGGATCTCACATGGATATTTGTGCGATCACCCAACGCATGTCAGAAAATTAGTAAGAAAAATTGTTAATTATTTTTAGCGTGTGTGAAGTAAAAAATGTCTAAACACTCGCGGATATGCTTCGATTGATGACCATAATCATCAAAATATTTTTAAGGGATTGTTTAGTATAGTTTTAAAATTTTGTTTAGTTTAGGATTTGGTATGCATTGCCCGTATATATATATATATAGTATGCTTGAGTATAAGGGAAGTGATTGTATTGAATTGTCACTTCACATTCATTCCGTGCAACGAAATCCTATAGCAAGTTCTAGAATGTTCAGTAGGACCCTGGAATAACTGGCTATGACATTGAGCACAAACTGAATAATGCCTTAATTCCACCCATGCCAAGAATAGAAGAATAAATATTGAATGTTTCTGAATTGAAAATATATTTTAGAATAAGGTTTCCTTTGTGATGTGATGAATTAGTATTCTCACATGCTTTCTGACAGAGGTCAATGAACAGTCTGCCAAATCAAACAAATTTGAAGTAGCAAGGCTGAATCAGCAAGCACAATGGTAATCTCATAGCAGCTTCAAGTCATTCGAGCTTCCAATTCATTTCATCCATCATGTAAATGGGTCAATGAAAATTTAACACTGAGTTTAACTTATCTTAATAATTTACTAAAATATCATTCAATCTGACAATTGTCCATAGATAAAGCTGATAGTGAAGCAGCAGAATATTTCAAAAAGAATAACTTCTTGAGTTACCTTTTCTACTCTTTCAAAGGCAATTAGTGCAATATTTCAGTTAGAATTACCATCTACAGATGGTTACCTCCTACCTTCAGTCGTAATAAATTTCAGCAAAGTTGAAAGTTTGGAACACTGTCAAACAATACTACTCATCCTTTGCGAAGATTTCTGATCTTTCACGGTGGTTAAAGGTGATTTGAGATGGAAGTATTCCTTGAGATTTTTCCAAGCGCCTTGGTCAAAAGGATTGTAGAATTTGCCGTTGCAGTCCCTCAAGTAATCGTAACGGTAAGAGTTCATTTTCTCATTTGTTGTCAAGTTCTGTGATGCTTGATAGATCTGAAGATGAGAAAATAAAATATCCTTAGGAACGCACAAATCAACGAGGTATCCAGGAAAAGTACAATCTTTTCCACATTAAAAGAAAAGAAATTGCTAGCTCAGGCAATAGCCAAAAATTCACCCCATCATGATAATCTCAGTCCAATAGGCAATGGTAAGCTTCAAAACATCCTTAATCTATATGGGAACCAGGGTTATCCTAACAAATTCGCCATGCCTCTTTTACCAGTTCTCTTTTCTACATGAGACCAGACCATATTATTTGGCCTGCTGGCTCGAGATACAGTGATAAACCCGTCTCACAAGATAGGACCTGCCAGTAATCATCAGTTGCGACTTTTTTCAACTTGGCGGAAAAGCAATCCAAGAAATTGGAGGGCATCCATTTTGTGCTTGTGAGTGTCCGATTCAGGTCATTGATATTCTCAGTGTTGCAAAAATGAAGAAACTCTTGATTAAATTGCATGGAAGTTCAGTTCTTCAACAATATAGATAATTATACAGTCCAAATGTCATGTCAATGTCATACTTGGGTAGCATTACAGGGAGTGTCTGGCCTCAACTGACAATGGTACCTTCTCATATCTCATATATATGGCAGAGATAATAGAATATCGTCTTATCAGCACAGGGCTAAATAATGCTGTCACTGTACACATCCCATCACATACACATCACTGTTGTATATTTCAGATCACTCACAATCTTCAATATATTCCCTATAAGAACCATATTCCTCATCACTATCTGGTGAACTTCCATTATGAGTACCAAAAAAAAACGAGTCATTTTCAGAATCTACATCACTGAATGACGAACGATTCTCGACTGCCTAGATCTCAAATCAGCCACTTACATCAATAGACAGCATCATGCATTAAACCAAAACCATTTAGAAAGTGCAATGAAATGAGTCCTGGAAGTATTTGAAATCGATAACATTCGAAAATTTGCATGTTCTGAAGAGCTCTAAATGCCACTACAGCGACAAATAAATAATGTTCACCAGGCAGCTGCACTGCGAAAGAAGTGATGGTTTATTTGGGGCCGGACTTCTTCCCCCCTAATCACTAAGAGGACCATTCCCAATTATATAACAATGTGTGTGAAGTTTGTCTCATTTTCCCATATATACTGCAATATAGAAATGTGTTTTCCATGTGACATACAAAAGAGCTTTGAATTGTCTGAGACTGTCAAGTATTACTCACGATTACTTCAAGGACCAGCCTACAAACATAATGAAAAAATAAAGCAGCACTTACTGTGAACCCCATGAGCAAAGCCGCAACAATTGTGAATCCAAGCATAATGATTCCACCAACCAAAAGAATGATGTCATAACCGTACACTTTGGTTATGTAGTAGACCATATAGTCCCCGCAAAAAAGTGTTATTACCATACCGACCAAGAAGAGAAAAAAATAGTGCCTGGAAGGGAAAATATAGCCAGTTGTCAAATTGACCACTAGAGGGGTCTAACTGTTTACTGAACTAGGTTTACCTGTTCCTATAACCGACACAGTTATAGATGTAAGGACAGTAATGATCAAAGTGTTTGACACAACGATTCGTGATCCGACAGTGTTTGGCACGGAGAGGTCGCACAAGGCGGCATGTATGGCATAGACGGCTTAGAGGGTTTTCACCTTGCTTCCATTCATCAAATATTGCAACCTAAGAAGAAAAAATAGACTTTGATATATTTAGAGAGAGAAATCACCATACAGTTCTTAACCAACTGAAGTTTGACAGAAACACAGTGAAAATGACCACCCCAGTATACTAGAAGCATACTGGCTTTTACTGCACCAGGCATATCGCAATTACCAAAGCCTATATATATAATGTGATCAGTCAATGGGAGCTGCATATCCACCATACCTCTAAAATGGGATTTGAAGGCGCAAACAATAAATTGTATATTAAGTAGAGTACAGCAGAAGCTGCTTAATATGACCACGGATAATATGACCCGTCGCTTTTTATGACCATTTTGGTACGGTCCTGAATTTTGCTATACAAAATTCTCCGTTTATTATGACCAAACTTCAGATATTATGACCACTCTTTTAATAGCTTTGCCGGAGAAATTTGCGATTTTTTGCGAAAAGATCTTGTGCAGCGAAACATTACGAAGTTTTTTTGCACCCAAAACTATTTAACCTACATAAGTTATGACATTTCAAGTTTGTTTTACTCAAAACTTGAATTAAACGATAAATGTGATGTTTTGTGGTCCTTTTTTGGCTAACTGTATCGATCTAGGTTTGTTTATAGCAGCTTCGGTTTTTGTGGCCATCCGGATTTTATGACCAAAATGGTCTGGTCCCTAGTCATATTAACCGGCTTCCACTGTATTATAGAAAAGTCACTCATGGCTTGTGAGCAAAGGTTTCGTCACCTCTGATATAAGCTAATCTGACTTTATAAAACAATTTTCAACAACAACTAAGTTTTTGTTAGCGACTAAAATCTTGAAAAACTCAAACCTGCTTCAGCGCTTGATCATAGGCATCAGTGTTTTTCGGAAGAAATCCTGGATCCAGATTATGTGCTTTGATAAGACAATACCACATAAAAGCACTGAAAAGAATTGACTGGTAGTTAGTGAGGTTGCAGAAAATTCCACTCTGTTGCTGCTAAATACAGTGGAACCCCGATTTTATACACTGCGATTGAAGGAACACGGCCTTTTTCTGCTCTTTTCTAATTTTTGAAGCCCAATTGTGCACGATTCTGCTTTTTCGAGATGACATTCTACGGACCTCAACGATCGCCCTATAACTAGTATAGATTTTTGATATTATCCTTCAGACTAATATACAGATCTCCACTTATAAAAGGAAAGTGGAGAGGATTGAATGTATTTTATCACTGTTTAAATACCGATAGAAATCTCCCTTCCCGGAAACCACCGTTTCTTAACAAACTTCTGCAATCTACACCCGAGGGACATGAGGGTAAAATCCGTCTTCAGTGTTATTTTCACGTCGTCTCCTAAGTTGCAAGTCGAGTCACATATGCGACTTAAATTTACTGGAGTCTGAGTCGATGACCCAAACTTTATAACACGGGAGAACATNAACCTTCCTATTAATCAGGGTTGACATTAAAATTTACTCTGATAATTTTAATTCCTACCTATTGACAGAGGTACTCACGTATTGAGAAAGAACAAAATGTGTAACGTTTCGAGGCTGTGGATGGTATACGGAAGGATTTTGTATAAATAGCAGGGGTAGCCGTAAAAGCACATCATAATAACCATGAAGTGAAATGCAGTTTTGGTTTTTCCAGGCGGACCGAAAAGGATAGTTCTAGAAACAGAAAACTGATATTAATATCGAACACAGCAGTTTGTTTATTTTCAGTTTCCGTTATGAATGCAAGGTGAGACTGTGAATTAAATATTTATATCCAAACCACACTATACTAACTTGAAATTGAGCTTTGGCATATATCTCTGGTGCCCACTTATCCTTGTCTCCAAATATTCCATGATGTTCTTGTGATTTCTTCCTTTGGCAAGTTTGACAGGAGTATTCCCGTTGTGATCTTCGAGTTTAATATCAACATCATCCTGAATACAATACAGGTAAAAAATGGATTAGAATCATTCTTAGTGTTTAAAATGTTAACCTTACGAATGTTCAAAAATGAATTAGAATCATTCTTAGTATTTAAAATGTTAACCTTACGAATGTTCAGTGATGCAGTATCACAACTGTTATGAATTTTAGTATTTAAATTTCATCTCTGCTTGGTGATTTTAATATGCAGGTACAGTTTTATTAGTGTTCAATATAATACATCAGGATATATGTTGTTTTGGGACTCGAGTTCCTCAAATGATTGTAATTGCAAAATACCTTACTTTCCATATAATTCTCTAATGAACTTAGAGCCCCCGAAACGTAGCCTAAATAATCCGAATAATTTTGAACACCCAGGTGCACAAACACAAGCTGCGACAAATAAAAATCAATTTTGATATGGCTCGTATAAACTTCAAAGCTCCTAATAAGAATGATAACATACCTGTTCGCATAGCAGCTGAACAGTAAGAAGATCTCCACTCAGAGAAGCAAGGTGCAGAGCGGTCTGGCCGAAATTGTCCTTCTGCTGGGGATTGAGTCCAGAGTAAATGAGCAATCTCGTTAATTCACAGTGACCTAAAAATGACATGTTATGGTGATTCCCATGACAATATTCACAATTCTTTTGAACACTATTTTCTGTACTTCTAATTTCTAATCTAGGAAAGAGGGAAAAAAATATGTAACGAATTTAAAATAATTTCTGCTTCATAGAACATGCTTGTACATGTATACATGCCTGCACATTAAGTAGATATAACATTAACCTGTCTCAGTTGCATCACACATTGCATGGATTTCAGTGTCAAATAATATATTCACTACCAATTAAGAATTCTATTCACTTGTGTACGAGTCATGACCGTGATCTTTTGTATTGATTTCAGGTTCAGCCGATGTGACTTCCATACTAGTGAATTACAGTACCTTTAAAAGCTGCCCAGTGTAGGGCATCATCTCCTTCCTTGTCGGTAAGCTGTAGTCTTGCACCTTTACCCATTAGAAATCCGGCAAGCATAGTTCGCCCGTATTGCGCAGCAATAATCAGCGGAGTGCAGCCTTTGTTGTCAACGCTATCTATCGAAACACCAGCCTGTGATAAACACAATTACCCCAATGATTACACTAAGTAAGAATCTGTGATGTGTCTACATGCCGTTGTATCAGCATTTTTCAAAGAAAGTAATATCTTTCCCCTAGAGACGATTGACAGATGAAAGTGGAAGAAAAATAGATCGAAAGTCTAGCTCGGGAGAGGTGATGAGATGTTAGATCTAATTGAACTGAACAGTTGAATAAATTTTCAACACGATCATTGTCATTGTCAACAGATGTAACGAGGGGACAGATAATATAAAATTAAATATAATGACGAATTAACATGTTACCGTTTGTGTAGAGTAAAACTTGAGATGGAAGAGATGAAACAGAGCAACAATGATAAAAATTCAACAGATTTTTCAGCAGTAACACTTATTTTCCATTGGGTAAACACAGTATGAAATTTTTGTGTGCAAGTATGTACAATACTTTACAATTTCTTTACCTGCAGCAGTATCTCAAGCACAGCTACATGACCATTAACACAAGCCCAATGGATAGGTTGAGCAGCCAGTTGATTGTTTGCAGGTATGTCCATTGGAGCCTGTTGTTAGAAAGAAAGACTTATCACCAATCCTCTCACCAAGCTGTTTTCAGCAATAGGTAATAAGTCTCCTGAACTTTCAATAACATCTCTTTAAGTGCAAAGTTTATAAAACCCTTATTATGAGCCCGAGGTCATTGTGGTACCAAATACTTTATTAACTATCTGACTGCAACTTAGAAATAAGAATGTAGGTAAGAGACCAGTAGTAGAATATACATGAACAGGTAATTTCAGCACATAACTGTGAATGGAAGAGGTCATCTATATTCGTTGCTTTTAAATATTAATGAGTCTAGTGACTCAAGGTGATACGTCTGCAAAAAATTAGACATGTCAAAAACAAGAAGAAACATTTTTCATGAATTCATTATCAAAATATGTCCTTCTAAAACTGTACTTCGACATACCATATTAGCCTACTGTATTTTGAAACAACACTTCGCTAACATGTTGCAGTCTTCACATGCCAAATTAAAAATGTGCTTATCATGTTTAGACTTAAGATAAATGTGCGTGGTGGTTCAAATGATAATCAGTGATTAGCCAAGGAATACTAGTTTCAAGATTGGCTTTTCGGTACTACTTCAATTCACATATAAAATCATGTGCATCGCGGGTCTGCTTTGAGGAGCATAAAATTACTTTCTCTTAAATGAGTCTCGATATTTTCGGATAGAATAACATGAAGCATGTACCTACCTTCTTATCAACAAAATATCTCAAAACATGAGTGTGTCCTCCGAGGGCAGCCCAGTGAATCGGTGAGTGACCTTCTTTATCATGTTGTGAGAGAATTTCTACTCCTTGTTTCTCAACTATATCTTGGACAGGAATTAGAAGCCTGTGTCGAAACCACATACATTATTGAATAGGTCATTGGATTTTGAAATTCTTATAATCAAGGAGCGGAATTTCAAATGTACTTCGTAGCAAACTTACTACAAAGCTATAATTACCCTGATTTCGTCACTTGGAATATGTCAAGCATTTGTTTCATGGCTTCTTCCATTTCATTCGACGAAGTACAGTCTTCCCCTTCGACATGGCTGTGCTGATGAGGACCAGCCGGTTTTACTTGAGAATATAATTCTGGGTACGATCGTTCAATGGACATATTGATCGAATGTATGTTTCATTAAAATACAGTATCTGAATTCAGTAGTAAAAAATAAAAATTTCGTTATCATAGCCAGATTTTCATATTAGAGGTATTACAACTTTTGGCACTATATTGGGTAATATTCTGATAGTATAATAATATTGTCCCTCTGATTAGGATAGTTCAGGGTGAGACCAGACTTTTGCCGAGGGTTAACTATCCTCTATCCTAACCATCAGCAAACCTAGCATAACCTAACATAATGTAACTAGGTTTAACTAGTACCCTGTATTTGAGATTTAGGTGAAAAGTCATTGAATAATCGATGATGCCACATGGAATAAGTATTCTTCCACCTCGCATATGCAATATTTATACCAGACTGGTAGCATACATACACCACTGGTTATACTTCATACATTTATCACCTCAGAAAATGAAATGTTGGTATAGAAAGAAATAAGAAATTTTCTTTCAAGAACTCTCATAATATTGGTATCACACTTGCCAAAACGGGTAACTAAATGACAAATAGCTTCAACTCCGTGCACAGCTTGCTTCTTCAATAGCTGTGAAGGAATTATCGAAATAGCATGATTTATGAATATATTTGCTTTTCTAGTTATCATTTAAACCTAAATCACCAGACAAACCCTTAAAAACGTTAAGATATTTAAATTCTAACCAGAATAGATGTTGTACTCCTTTCTTTACACAGTCATAAGTTTAACTCATCAGTAAACATATGGTCTTGTAATGGAAATTCGAGATTACTTTGTTGAGCGGGAATTGCAGGAAATCAATAATAATCCTATATCCCTCTTCCGCAAATATTAGTTTTCAACATTTCCCCTTTTTTTCTATTTTAGTTGCTTTTATTCATTGTAGTGTAGCCTTACATGGTTACTGGCAAGTTTATATTTGTTGGTACTGCCCAAGTATCAGGATCTCAAAATATCTCTGTCTAACTATCCGCTCCCACGAATCTGCTTCCGTCTCTTCAATTACCATCAATAACCCTAATCCACTTAGATACGTATATGAATAGAGATAGAATATAAATAGAAAACACACACATTTTCCAAAAGAAATAACACGAAACACCAACATCAACGAATTTTCAATATAATTGAAATTGTATTTTTATGATATTATAAAAAATCCTCGCAGTTGTTGAGGAAAATAAAGGATGTGCTGACGTGCGTGTAAAATATACGCGGAAAAAAACGTGCCGTCGGGTAAAATTTGGAGGCGACCTAAATATTTTCAAGTAGGCAGTCAGCGGTCAGTATTTTGTTATCAAGCCATATTCATCTATCTTCTAATTTAAAATTCTATGAACCGTATTGCCTACGCCACGAAATCACAGCGGAAAAACAAATATCTGCAACTGTTACTAAACGGAATTCCAAACGCGATTTCAACGTAATAGGAATAAACCAGTGTTGATTACGCGTTCTATCGTTAACGTGGTTACCAACTTCTGACCGAATCCATGAACAATTGAAACTCAGCAGCAATAAAACAACAGTCGGGCGATAACGTATAAACGTACTCAACCGTAGAAGCTTTGAAATAATAGCAGGGCATCTTCAGCACAATCATACGACAGTTGTAGAAAAACGCTTATCGTTAGACGGCGCCTCAGAGCAAAAGTCAACAATTCAGCATACTCATACGGCAGTTTGTATGACAAACACTCATTTTTAGACGGCGCTCAAGAGCAACATCCAACAATACAGAACAATCATACGACAGTTTATCTACGAACGTTCATCGTTAGACGGCGCTTCAGAGCAACAGTCAACAATTCAGCATACTCATACGGCAGTTTGTGTGACAAACACTCCTTTTTAGACGGCGCTCTAGAGTCTAGAGCAGCAGCCAACAATTCAGCACAACCATTCGGCAGTTTGTACGACAAAAGCTGATCGTTATACGGCGCTCTAGAGTAACAATTATTGCAGTACCCTTGCAGTCGTTGATTTCAAACTTTTTTTACCAACGACACACTATTCAAAGTAAATTTTTTGACTCAGCACATCTGATTTTGTGATCAAGTTGTAACTAATTAATATGCTATCCTTGAGCCCAAACGTTATTTAGGGGAAAATGGCGACACACACGAAGCTGTGTTTGAGACACAGTTTGGAAGCACTGCCCTATGGCCCTATTCGACGGGATCTAAGACTGTAACAGAAGCTTTTCAGCTCTATAGTCTATATAAATTATAAAGGGCCTGCTATGACTCATAGTAACACACATACATAAATTACTAATGTTTTGAAAGATGTACAAAGTTTATCATCAAAATGTATTTTTAGTCCTATCAATGCATATGAAGTACGTACCTAACTATTGTCTCATCCGACAATGTGGATGAGGAGATATACTCCTTACTAAAGAGGACAAGAGTGTAATTTTTCGTGTCATTGATAAGCAATCATTAGCTTCAAATATAATAATATTAACAAAACTCGAAAAATAGCAGTACAGCGAGTTCACAACACTACTTCAACGCAATTTCAAAAAATGTAAAAGATTGGTTTATCAGATATTTAAGGCCATAGAAAAGCGTATTTTAGAATCCGAATATATTTCTGGACAAAAGAGAATGAATGTCATGTCCTGTCGAGTGGAGCGGCCATATCTATTTTGTTTATTTAACTCCCCAATTACTTATCCGTTGTATGTCACAGTGATTTACGATTACATTCCCACATATCTAGGATACACATGCAAGTCTAGGATAATGCAAAAGTGAAATCACAATCCGTTCATTGAAAGTAATTTTTATTTTACGGTAATTCACATTAGATACAAGAAGATTGCACAATAACTTAATAGAATCATGTGCCGAAGAAAATATATACGTTGAATCTAAATTCTCGTGAATTATTGTAATTTGGAGCAAGATAATAATATAATAATATGGCTTACAGGTCCATAGTGACCTTAACTAACCTCGTCAGTGTCCCACACATTCTAAAACAATATTTCTCCTATTAAACTTTTTAAACACATATACTGTATATATATATATATATATATATATATGAAATCATCTTGAACATATCCTTTACCACGTATATCTATTTGTGTAGAGCTAAATAATGAGTATGATCTAATTGTTCTATTGCAGGCACGGAAAACCCGGGCGAACATAAAGAAATAGGAACTGTTCAAACGCGCATTTAGCGTAGGATAATAATAACACAGTATTAATTTGATGTTACGGAATTTAGCATGGAATATGTAAATATAAAAATTTACGTTAAAGCGTGGTGGGCGTTTACCAGAGTCAACCAAAAATAATTTTTTACCGACCGCAAAAACCACAGTGCGACGAGGTAGCACAACTTATTAAATTGGAGTGGTGGAATATTTCTTCCAGAGACTGAAATAATGATTATCTCATTACACTTATGCTCTCAGGAATTTTGGTCCATGTTTATCCACTGAAAGGTAATTAGCCTCTAATTTGGGTATTTCGTAATTGTGACGAAATTACACGCTTTTAGTAGGTTCAGAAAAGTGGAAGTAAATACTAGAGTTAAAGACAGTGCACCAACATAAAAAAAATGCTGGTATTCAACGCGTTTTCTAAGAACAGGTGATTGAGTGTACCTGGTATACTGCTGAATAGTGTATAATGACCTATATTAGTAGAAATATTACTACCCTGTGAAGTAGACTTGATCACTACATCATCACGAGCACTTAAAGCAATTGCCAATACAAAAGCAAGCGTTATCATCGAAATAATGACTACGGAAATGAGACGAATGAAGAAAATAGACCGTAAACAGTCACCATTGTTTATCTAATAAGCACTTGCCTAATCTGCGCGGTGATAGAGCAGCTTTAGTGGGCTAGATCAAATAGTAAACGTGCATAGGAGAACTAAGTGTAAATTGAATGGATGGGGTGATCGGCAAGATCTTCACTGATATAGACTATCTTATTTTTACTTTGCCTCCTAAAGTTCAAGAATACTAGGCATATTGTTGAGTATTATAGAACAACTATTTTCCCACAATGCATTATTGACCGCGTATTGAATCATTGTCGTCTGCTATTGCCATTGTCTCGAAAATCTTCGAAATATTTATAAATGAAAATATTATAGTTCATTTAATTACCGAAATTAAAGATGTTTACTGTGGTTTAATAGCTGTCACACAGACGTCGTGACAACCTCTGGCTGACACCGGTGCTGACAAAGAAATTAAAGAAACTTGAAATTACCACTAACAGTGTTCGGTTTACCTTAGTTGATTGGAAAACATTGTTTCCATTTTGAGAAGTGGCAGGTCTATACAATAAGGCGAAGGTCAAACTAACAATTACTCTTCCGTAATGGTGTAGCGGAACCGTCTTAATTCACCAATCATGGTGCTAATAATGACCGATTACACCTCGAAAACTATTCCAAGTAATGCAATGCTTTAAAATAAAGATGCGCCCAAGTTAAAAATACAGAGGTACAAAGCTGAACCAACTATTTCTGTCGTAATTGAATGTTAGCCTAGTAATTTCTGACTAGTTTGGTGTAGTCACTGTCAAAACAGAAGTTGAAGGTCCCAGTCCCATTCTGTTTTTCGTCACGAACAGAAACAAATTTGGAAGACCTCCCGGGAAACTTCCGACAAAAAACGCAACCGTTAAAGAGAAAATCGATGGCGTGAATAGCCGTGCAAGGCCATGGCAGATGTCGTTTGAACGCAATGTATGTAGCACTTGAACAACGATTATAGAATCGAAAAAATTTTCCACTTATTAGTGTGACTAGAATTAGAATATCCGTGACATTTATCACGGATGTTAGCTGAGGGAATTAATGTCGGTAAAAAGAAATCTATCTCAGCGTCGAATTCCAGTGAAAGCGGAAAGAATGAAAACACATTTGTCAACTACTCTACATGTCGCCATATATTTCACGTTCTGCAAGCTGTCAGCTATGAAGGAATATTAAAGATATCGTATTAAGTTTTTTGCTGAGATCGTTCGATATAATGATACTGGTCGGATTACCGGAGCTTTAAGTTTCAGTAATTACCTTAGCCCTGTCGCGTTGAATTTTTATCTGAACTAATGCATACGAAATCACATTATTATTATTAGATAATCTGGCCACAAATCTCCGAAACTTACATGCAGATTAGAAAGAATTCGACGCTGCAGATAGCAGCTGTAGTGCTTTGGGACTAGGAATACTAATGTGGTTTTGAATAACCCGATGCATTCACCGGAAATATACATGAGTTTGCAATCAGATCAAGATTATCAATAAATAAGTTTTCTGCTGGACGAAGATGTATCAATACGTTTTTCATAAACTAGATTAAAATATTTTTTTATACAGTACGTTCTTATATATATATATGCTATACCTTTTCATTGCGACCTTTCTTCAAGCTTGTGCTAAAACATAAAACCAACAGGGAATAAAGATTCGTTTAAAAACCTTCAATCAATATTTATTCACACGAAAATATTTTTATCAATAGTCCTCTCTTATACGTGGCTAATTTAGACGATGATAAAAGGTAATGAGAACAGTTCTGGCTTTAAACAATTTAAGAAGGAGCAACAAACAAACTACATCGAGCCCGGCATCTAAGTTTAACCCTTGTAATCTGGTGCGTGATCTTTGCATAACAATCGCTGGATTATTGACATAAATATGCAGATACCTGTTAGTTTTGTCTGCAAGTTTGTTGTTAACATAATATTATTGATCTTCGCAGTATTCTACTATATAACCAAATTCTGTGTCCAGCAGGGGCATCTTTCAGTTTGGCGTTACCTTCCCCAAAAATATCATCTGATGCAGCGAATACCGTTTGTTTTGATGCAGGGTTTTAACGCAATCCTGATATTAAGCTCTTGTAGCCTTACTGCAAATCACGTTATATCGGGATTTCATAGAATTTAATACTGGAAATCGGAACCAGTGCAGAACCGATTACGTCATAGGAGAGCGATATATATTTTCAAAAGAGGGAAATTTTATTTGTGTTGTGTTGTATTGTTATTTGTGTAATAATTGTGTATTGAACCTCGCCTATACTGAACTAAATGAGTTGGTTGCAAAATGAAATTTCGACTTGTTTAAAGTAAATAGCGCGGGGCCCAATTGGTCCAATTGACTTGGAGTCGACCCTGCGCATTTGTAGATTTACCGAGGTCGTCTGTTTTACGTAAATGTATAATTTAGACTAAAATTTCCATTCACGTGAACCTCATGCGAACTGTGTATCATCAACAATACCACCAAAATAAGCTTGTAAATGATAGTTTGAAAGCAGCCGTGACTTACCCACGATAATAATAGCGCACGTATAGAAACAAGAGGCGTGGGCGATTGTGCCGTAGGACGGGATACGCATCACAAGAAAAGCGCAAACGGAAACGATTGCACGTTTATTACGTTTTGAGCAACTTGGCAAAGTTCAAACTACTTTTGTTAAGGTGCTTTGAAAATATATTCATCTACATGCTTGTGGGATAAGGTTAGGCGCCAGACAGAGATCATGGCGACCACATATGTGTTGTCAGCACGTTCTTCACTAAAATTGCAATAGGAGTGGCCCACGAGACAACCTTCCCATTATAAATCTGATTGATATCAACGTTAATCCGCATGGATAAATGAAGTTTCACTCTGGGGTAGATCAAAAAGGTGTCAAGTGGTGTTTACAGATCGCTGGTAATTGAATTATCAGATCGCGAGACTCAAAATAAACCTAAATAAACACTAATATAGTACTAATATAGGATATATATAAAAAAATGCACCTCCCCCCCCCCACACAGAAATTCTCCCAATGTTCTGAACTTTTTACTCAGTATTTCAACATAGCGTTGCCACGTAACATTTGACAAGATATTCTAACTAATTACAGACATACTGTCTTCGTGTAATCTTTGTCGGTGAATTACATAATTCCCAATGATAGCGTGGCTTTCTGTTTGAAGATACCGCCAATTTAGTTTCAACACAAAGTTAAAACATGATGGTGTTACCGGTAAATGTGTGCGTGCGTGCGTGTGTGTGTGCCGATAGGGGGCACAATACACTAGCCATGCCCCGGGTGCTGGCAGTTCACACGACGCCCTTGGGCACACCGGAAGTTACTTAGTATAGAACACTCTTCTGTTAAACAGACCAGGGGAAGCAACCTTCAAAAGTTAATTATTTGACCGTAACCATAAAGTGGGACTCAGAATGTTAATTTAATATGATTATTAGGCATTGGAGTTTCCCAGTTCCACCGAAAAGGCCTGCTGGGGTTTTAAATTTATTATGTATTGTTATTTTTCTCCTTATGTCAAGGTCTAGCAATATCAGATTTGGTCAATATGTCTGTAGTAGGCCATGATGATAAAAATACTTCATGAGTTATAAGCTTGTTACGTACATATTCAGACAATTACATAGCGCGAATATTCTTGTAAAACAAAATTCAATTTATAGCAGGGAAAACCAAAACCTTGTTTGTACCTATTGCAACAAAGAACTCGTGATATAATTGATTTTTTTTGAGATTTCAGTTTACGTGAGATGTGATCTATCTGACAATCCCGTAAATTCATGCTCGCTTTGAGTTCTGAAGTCTTGACAATTGTGAAATGTCAGGATTGCGAAAGAGTAATTGACAAGATTACAAAATGCATTGTATTCTATTCAACTGCACCTGTGATAACTGAATTACAGGTGTGAAAGATTCTATTCATTTATAATAATAACGCAGATTACCATACACGTCAACTGAAACTTTCATTACTCCCGAAAGTGGAATTTGACCTCGGTTTCAAATAGCCCATGTTTTTATAATATATATCAAAGGTGAAGTGGATCCTTTTTGTGGAAATGTAGCATATAATAACAAAGTTGTACACGTCAACACAACCATTGGCAACC